>CAXIWF010000043.1:0-32914 GCA_964036045.1 Eutreptiella sp. 'Long Island Sound 2002' | reverse complement strand
TGAGAGAGCAGTGCGAGGCCTGCAAAGCAAGAGAGTAGACCCGGGTCACCAAGGGGTCTATCTGCCCTTTGAGTTGCAACATCGGCATCACTCGCCCCCTGCTGCTGCTGATTGCGATTGCAATCGAGTATATAATTACCTGCAACTGCACAGTAGGTGCGTGTGCACAGTGGTATCATACAAGTGCTTACGACTGACTTTGTTCCCTTTTATTACGAAGCCAGCCAGTGTGCCTACATTTGGGCTATTGGCAATCCCACAGCGGTATAGGCTCCCAACGGATATTCGCAAAGTCAGCAGAGCCACCACTGCCATTGCTGCCATCAGCACCATCAGCACCAGCGGCAACATCTTCAAGCACCCCTTAGTCGAGCAGGCGGTAGAGATACTTCGTGGTAATGGATAGACAGAAAGCGCCACCCTGCTGTTGGCACTACCACATCCTGCAAACGATTATACCGCGCGCTCCATGACATGAACGATCCTATAACTATGTTCACGGGGTATGAGCTGGCAGAAAGCATCATCAAATCCGCCGCATGCATGGCGTTCGCCACACTAGTGGTGGCAATAGCGGGGCCATTTTTTGTGGGGCTGGACTTTAAGCGGCTAGGGCTCAATATGTGTCCTCCTCGGTTCAGCTCTGACTCAATAAAGGAAAGCATAAGCTTCTTCGCAAGAAAAGCTTGGCCTAGAGGGCTAATATGGTAGCCATCGCGGGTAAATGGCCACATTTAGTTGCGTTAGTCGCGCTGCCCCACGACGGAGTTCACGAAGTAGCGAGTGAAGGACGGAACATTGCATCTCTCGTACTGGGTATCTATGAAACCGAGCCAGCTCTAGATGGTAGGTGCTTACGGACTGCCTTCCAAAGACGCTCTTACTTCATTTCATATCACCTAATCGTTTAAGTGGCTTAGTGGACGGACTTAAATTTTGATTTCCTTCTGTTCGTTGCTGTGTCTCGGTGGTCCCAACGCGGGGGTGTGCGCGCGTAAAAGTATTCGTGCATATGGAACATAAATGAGTTCCGTTCGCGCACGAAAACTCCTCCTGCAGGGAAATAAAATGAGCCTTGCAAAAACAAAGTCAGGATTGGGTATGCTGGTGATTGTAGACCGCGGAAGTTCCACTTATTATTGAGTACATTGATCAGCATGTCCAGCCGCTTTGCTGCAGCCCACTCTGCGTCGCCATTAATAGTGTACTCGAAACTGACAACAGTGCTGGGGGATATTTATCCTCAAAGTCAAACATCTTGTGGATGTTACTACTTGGATTGGTACCACCGGACCTCTCATTGAGGACATAAGAATCATTGTTCACCACACCCCTTTGTCTCCATTATTCTATTTCTAATTCTAGTTTCTGAGAATAGCCACCAAATTAAGCAGTGTTGGAGCTCCCAGTAGCAATAGCCTCACAGAGTGCTCCTGCCTAATGGCATTCCCCCATGATGCCTTGGCCTGCACTAAGAAGCCACGCTGGATCTCATCTGCCGTCGGGATATCGAACGGCAAATCCTCATATCATTTAATGATAGGTCGTACTGAGTGCCGAATCTATTATAAAACATGTCGGGGTCATCGACCTCTGGGCCTGATGGATATCCCTCGAAAAAAATGTCGCAAGCCATACTAGAACCACTTTGAACATGCTTATGTCGTATCTAAAGCACAGTATCATCAATTTTATTTCTGAAACGGAAAATAAAAATGGCGACAGAAAAACCGTTTCACTGAAACATGGCATTCATGATGCTGATTTATGGCTGTAAATTTTACTCATAAATTCTTAATCGTAAAAAATCTTGCCGTAAACTCGCGTAAGTTTAACAGTTGATGCATAAATTAGTGTCAACCGATGGTGTTCTTTACCCATGCGATTGCTTGATTATCGTGTTGCTGGAATCAAGTCGCGAGTTTTAAGTTGCGAATTGAGGATGTCTAAATATACCGGCTTTCATAACATGCATAAGGTGTTCCAGATACAGAGCCTCCTGCGAGAAACTTCACGGTCCAGAGTTGTACTGGTTTAAGAGAGGGTTTGAATGTCAAGAACTTCTGGCCAATTTTCTGACGGGGTTCCTCCTCCCCCTCCCCCGAACCCTGACGATGTTAATCCTAGTTTCGGGGTAAGTAATCTCGACAAGAAGCAGCAAATTATCGAAGATAATTATCAAGGTGATGTCGGAGAAATAGTCGGCGAGATCGGAGAATCTCTTCTCCAGTTCATCAAAAATGATCTCCCAACTGGAACTAACAAAGCTTTAAAAGTAGTAAAGTCTGTGGTAACCCCAGGCTTTGTCAAGCGTGCTAATGCCAGGAAAATCCACACACAAAATATCGAAGATCGGGATAGGTAACATTACTTTGTACCTCTATTTTCACATTTTTGTCAACTTTTGTTTGCCTTTATCTTATTTTCCCCGTGGGAACTCGATACACTGCTTAATTGTACCGGTAGGAAATTGGACCGCTTAAATGCTGTGACGAAGTCCACCATTTCTCGTGAGCTAGCGGCAAAAAAAGCGCAGCGCCAGCAGGACAAGATAATCCGCGAGTTGATTGAGGCGCGTAAACACTTACGAGAAGAGGCCAAGGAGGTGCTGCATGGAGCAGAAGCGGAGCAAATTGAGCAAGAGTTTAGGTCCTTCCACGCCCGCAGAGAAGCACAGCTCAAGGAAGAACAAGTACGGTCATGCTGTCATTCGTGTGTTTTTGGTATAATTTTCTCTCTATTACTTTCTCTCTCTACGAAAGGATCTGTCATTGTCAGCTTACCAGCCAGCATAAGTATTTGATTGCAAATTGAGTAGATACTTACCAATATCGCCCTCGCATGAACCTTCTTTGTTGACAGGCCAAGAAGCAGAGAGCTCGAGAGGAACAGCTGCAGAAGGAGGAGCATGATGCCCTTGAGCACCGTAAATGGCGCATCGGCTTCTACAGCGATCAAGCCAAGGGTTTTGCGCAGGAGATAGTAGACAGGCATGAAGACGATGTCCGTCGGGCCCGGAACAAGGCCACGCTGGACCGCACCTTCGACGAGTGGGAGGCGCGCGATGCCGCCCGAACGCGGCTGCAGGTAGATGCGGTCCCGGCCTCCAAGCCCATCGGACTGCCGGGAATGGAGCTGAGTATATTTGGCAAGGATCATACGGAGGTGCTACGCGAGGAACGCATGCAGCGCAAGCAGGCTACTGGTCGAAGTCAGCCCACTGGAGTAGGCATAGAGGATGAAGATGATCTGGGGGGCACTGGGGATTCAGCCGATGGCAGCGGGAGCAAAGAAACCGCAAGGCAGGCAGCAGCGCTTAAGGCCCTTAAAAAGGACGAAGAGGATGAGTTGTATCTGGAGGAGGTAGACCAGCACGATGCCTTTGTGTTCTCCTCTGAGCCGCACACTGAGTTCGAAGTCGCCAAGATCGCCGCCACTGACAGCCAAACCAAGCTTCAGCGCACGCAGGAGCTGTACGGCGCACTGCAGGAGGACAGCAGCACGCTTAAGCAGTCCATCGAGCGCATGCTAGACATGAAGGAGCAACTGGAGCGCGACCTGCGGCAAGTCAACCAAGAGATCCTGGTCATCGAGAAGGCGCAGACTGGCCCGCCGCGGCGCATGCCCATGGCCTGGGAGATCCCCGAGATGGATAACTGGAAGTCGCAGGCTGCGCGACTCTACAAGCGCATAGCAGATCTGCAGTATGCTCTGGACAAGGCTCAGGAGCGCAAGAACGCCGCTGATAGTCAGGCAGTGGGCGTCGCCAAAGACGTGGCTGTTCTGCAGGAGCAGTTGAAAAGCCAGCAGTCGGAGATGGATGGAATTAATGGCAAATTGGGTCTCTTGCCTATGGTCATTGGGCGAAATATAAGCAAGGTTCCGGGTAATGGGGTAACGGCAAAACCGCAAGAAACGTTCCAGGCAATAACGCACCAGTCACGATTGGTCAGCATAAAGCACGGCAGTGACCAGGCGGCATTGCTGCACAAAGACAAGGGTATGATTGAGCAAGAAATATGGCTTAATAGAGTTGATGAGTCTAATAGAAAACAGCATTTGGAGATTATGATCTCGCGCATGTCGAAGATATCAGACAAGCTTAAGCAAGTGGGCATGGACAACATGCGAGTTAATTTAATAGATGCCCTCAAGGCCTTTATTCAGAGTGGGACGAAACTGCACCAAGTGTACGCCAAGCTGGTCGGGGTGCTTCCCTGGTACAAGCATCATGACTATAAGCATTCGCTGGGCATAACTCGCTACATAGCGCCCTGCCCCATGGGTGGTATCTCCTTTGAGAAGCAGAACGGCGAGATAGATGACGACGCACTCTCCAATGGCGTTACAATGGGGCCTTACAAAGAAGGCTGGGTGTCAGGGCACATCGAGCTGCCCAAAGACTGCCTCTGGAATATTATCATCACCATCTCCAGACAGGGATATGGCCCAGAGTTTGACAGTGGTAATCAGCAGGATTTCGTCAGCGTCAAGCTGGGCCCCACACTGGGCAGCGTTGGGCACATCGGAACGTACTTCAACCAAATCAACCCCGAGACGGGCACCGTTCTGTACGACGTCAAGCATGTATTCCGAGGCAAGTCCTTTGCCTTCCGCTTTGACTTCTCGTCTGGCTCAGACAAGACCGAGCACCATCTGTGCGTGTCCAGCGGCATGTACGAGGAGTTCGAGCTGGCGGCCATGGAGGAAGTGCCAGACCCCAAGCTTCAGGGCCGCACGCGCGTGCTGTCCTCGTACGTGAAGATGTTGCGTATCGAGGAGCGCACCGGCAAGCTGCGCGAGACGAAGCTGCTGGAGGAGCTCATCGCAGTGGAGGAGAGCAGCGCGATAGAGTGGGACTCAGAATTGCTCACCCAGGTTACGCAGCGCTACACCAAGGAATACTTCCTGCGAATTCTAAAGGCGGAGATCCTGCTGCAGCAGGAAGAGTCAGCGGCAGAACGTGCCAAGCAGGCAGAGGAGCAAGCGAAGGTGCGTAAGCTAATGGTGTCGTCAGATTTAGAGCGAGAGGCTGCTATGGAGCACTCAAAGAAGCAGTACGTACTGAAGAAGCGTGCAGCGCAGCGGAAGCTACTGGACGATGGCCGTGCACTTGTGAACAAGCGACTGTTGCTCTGGGATGATAAAGACTCATCATGGCGGAATATCACGGTGCTTGACTGCATTGTAATGTGGGTTGAAAATGGACTGAAGGCCAAGGTTCTGCACCTCGTGCAAGAGTACGACGACGGCAATCAGCCGCTGGGGGAGCCGAAGGAAGTCGACTTGACTGCCTTCAAATACTTCGAGTCGCCGCAGCAGACTGTGGATGTAGAAACGGTGCGCAAGTGGCAGGAGCGTAAGAAGTGGAAAGAGGCAATGGAAGCGATCGACAAAGATGCTCGGACACGAGTGGACAAGCTGCGCAAGTCACTGGTAAAGCTGCGCAGGGGGCAGGAGAGGGAGTTCCGCAAGGGCAAGGAGCGAGTGTTCGCGCTGTTCGAGTCGTCGGTGGAGGAGCGCGCGCGCGACACAGTGGAGCTCCCCGTGGCGAAGCGTGCGCTAAAGGTGCTGTTCCACAAGACCATGATCGACATCAAGAAGGGGTTGGTTACAGTGGACGAGACGCAGAACCTCAAGGAAGAGGCGCGTAAAGTTGCCAAGGAGCGCTTCGTACAGGATTGGATTCAGAACCGGAGACAAGAGCTCATTGATCAGTTCAATGAAAATGAGGCGGAACTGATGGAATATCTAGACAATAAGACAACAGAGGTCGAGGAGACTTGCGATCGGATTCTCGCCAAGGCCGCAGAGGATAAGGAAGAGTACCAGAACCACATTCGGCAGCAGATGGCTGAAGCCAAGGCGGTGATGCTGCGGCTTGTGAAGTGGCCGAAGGAAGTGTTCCAGAAAGCAGTGCCCAAGGCGTACAACTGCGAACACTTGCGCACGAAAGCATGGGGCAACAACTACGGCATCGGTGTGAAGTGCCTCACCTGTGGAAAGGAACTCAGCGATTTATACAAGGAGGAGTCGCAGATCCTTGGCTACGGCTCTGGTGCGGATCCGGAACTGTACGAGGCAGTGAATCGGCACCGCGAGAACGAGCAGTCGTTCAAGTTCAAGTCTGCAGAGGAGCTGGCACTGGTGGAGAGCGAGCGCGTCCGGCTTGAAAAGGAACGGCGCGTAATGGACGAGCAAGAGATGTTCTTCTATGACTTTGAAGACTTGCCCGTTATCTACGATTTCGATAGACGGCACCAACGTGAGCTCAAGGCAGCTGGACTCTTCCGACAGGGTCTGCAGTGGAAACAAGACGAGCTGGAGATGTTCCAGTCGAACAAGGTTGCTCATGAGCGGCAGCGGCTTAAGCGCCTAGGCCTGCCTGAGTCTCTGCTGGAGGACTTCGACCCCCTCTCAGAGGTGGCTAACCCTGCACCAACGTTCCGCGCTGTTGATGAGCGACACCGCGCGCAATACGCGCAGATGGTCTACTCGGTGGGCCGCCTGCATAACTTCAACAAGCGCATCGGACACTTTAAAATGGAACGCTTCGAGCTATTGACAGAGCTGGACGTCTTCGGCAAGGTTTTGGAGGCGTTGCACAAGGACTCTTACCTGTTCGAGCACGATCTCTGCAATATCGAACGCGACATGGATCGCACAGCTAAGCTGATATCTACCTACAAAGCGATGCAGCGCTTGTGGCAGCAGGCCACTCTCATCCAGAACCAAGCGAAGCGAGAAAAGAGCAAGGCGGAAATGCGCATCGTAGGGCTCGCTGACGATGTGCAGGAGTGTTTTGAGCGACATGCTGTCCTTCACGACGAAACGCGCAATCTGTTGAGGCTGAAACTGCTGACTGACGCCAAGCTAGACCGACAAGAGAAAGTAGTGGAGATTCGCCGCAAGCGCATGGATGAGTGCCAGAAGGCATACGAACAGAGCGAGAGCAAGGCGTCGGCGTTGCGCTACTGCATGCCGGGAAACCTGGTTTACACTCGGTTCGGGCAGTTGTACATCACGCAGTATCGCCCAGAGGACGACATGGTGATAGTAGTGCTGCCCTTCGGCAACCCGCGCGCAAAAGCCACTCTACACTACAAGGAGATCGTGGAAGCAGAGCGGGCGCGGCAGCAGGCGGAGCGGCTGTTGATGCACCAGGAGGACGAGGCTATGATGCACTTGGTGGCTGTGGAGCGCGTGCAGACGAAGAAGGAGCGGTACTTGATGCAGAAGTCAGAGGAAGGTCTGAAGCAGTACTATGAGTTCATCGATCTCGGTCGTAACGAGGACAGGGTTATTAAAGGAGCCATCGACTCAGCGGTAAGTGATACATTCGAGGTGACTGAATCCAAACTGTTCAATGATATCGCCAAGAAGATGGTGGAGAAGCAGGTCAAGGCTGATGCTGATGAAAGTAAGATGAGGCGGCGTGAGTATAAGGGGCCACCCTCGGGGCGCCCGGCGGCCATGAGTTACTGGGAGATCCGGAAGCACCGGAAAAAACTCGACTTGGAAATGAAAACAAAGTTTATCAAAGCGGTAAGATAGGTTTTAGTTCAAGACATTACTACAGAAGTCTGTTAACAATTGATCTCCTTGTAGTTGGGTGTGGTTGTATTTCTTATATTTCCCAATTTCTCCTTCGTTGTTCTTCCATTCATATACTCTCCGTGCATTAATTCTCGGCTATGATAGGCTGCAGAAAAGGCAGACAACCAGATCAAGTCAGTGCTTCTTCAGGCACGGTCTGACTGGGTGCAGTCCTATTCCTTCGAGGTGATGATCAACACTGTGATCGGTGAGATGATCGGGGATGTGGCACGGGAAGCTTTTCGAGAGGGACAGGTCGCCAAGGGGTTTGCAGAGAAGCGCTCGGGCATCATATTCCCGCAACCCACCTGGATGCAGTACGGTACCTACGCCTCACTTTCCTCCATCTGGCGCCACCGTAAAGAGGCGCTCGAGCGTGATATCGAGATCTACCGAGGTGAGACTGCCAAGCTCATTGCTATGGACCCAGCGCATAGCTCCAAGCGAGAGGAGTCACTAGAACCCGAGCAGGTACGACTGAGGAAACTGGAGAAGCGCCGCAAGAAACTGGAGAAGCTGAGGCAGCAGCGGCTGTGCGCGGAGATGCAGCGGGAGGAGTTGATTGCGCGGGACTTTTACCGGTACGAACTGAAGGTCAATCTCAGCGAGCGGCGGCTCATGCGAGAGGAAGACGCGGCATCGCGGCAGATGCGACAGGCTGAGAGAGACCGTCTGCTGGAGGAACAGAAGGCGTACGAAGCAATGGGCGGGGTGCTTGGTGCAGACGGCAAGCCCACGGGAGAGATTCGGTTGACCGCGGGGCAGAAGGCCGAGCTGGAAGCCAAGCGGCGTGGCAACACCCTCGAACAGCGCAGGATCGAGCTGAAGGAGCTGACGCTGGAGCGCCGACGCAAAGAAGAGGACCGAGCGATGATGGTCATCGAGGACGAGATGAGCCGACAACTGCGCGATATTGACCGAATAGAACGCGCGAGGAAACTCAAGCAAGCCAAGCAGGGTGGCGAGCCAGACAGTGACAAAGAGGAGGAGCCGCAGCAGGAGAACAAGGAGAGCGTAGAGTATCTGGACCGCTGGATTGCGATGAACCCGCGCAAGATGCTGCCCATCCCTCCTTGGCTGAAGCCACCAAAGGGGTTCCGTCGCTGGCTCACGTTTGAGAAGAATAATTACATTAAGATGATGACGCTCATTCGTGCCAAGAAGCAGCGCATTGAGCAGCTGGTGGAGCAGGATGAGCGACGCATCGTCAAAGCAGAGAACAGGAGCTTGCTGCTGTGGGAGGATAAGGTGAAGGTAGCTCGGCAGCAGGAGATGGAGGCCGAGCTAGACCTGATGGAGAGCGAGGAAGCATTGAAAGAGCAGGAGGCCAAGCTCATCGACGTGAAGGACAATATGCGCCGCGTGCTCATGTTCTGCCGCGAGAAGGGCGAGGAGGAGCTGCGCTGCCGTAGTGAACTGCGCAAGAGGCAGGAGATCCAGCGCAAGCGTGAAGAGGAGCTGAAAGAGGCGGATGCCTGGCTGCAACTCTGCATCCGGCGCGGCAAGAACCGCGACAAGCTGAAGCGGCGCGTGACCGCGGACTGCAAATGGGTGGACACGGACTCCATCAACGGCTTCCACCAGCGCTTCGCCACGGAGCTGCTGCGTGAGCGTCTGTACCTAACGTACTTCCGCCAGATTGTGGCCGCCATCATCAACCACGCCGAAGTGATCGCCACGGAGCGACGCATCATGGGGCTGCAAGAAAGGCTCTCCGTTAATAAGGAGCGCTTGGTGGAGCGCAAGAAGCTGATGGGGTCTTTACTGGGTGACATCCGACGCGAGGAACGTATGCGCATGCGTCGATCCATGCTCAACGAGCGCTTCTTTCCCAAGTCACGTAAAGCTGTGCTGCAGCAGCGCTTCGGAGGATGGGTGCGGTTCTTCCTGTGGAATCGCGGTCATCGCGAAGCTTTCCAGCTGAAGTACGAGGTGATCAAACGGCAGCTTGATATAGACCGGCAGTTCAAGGAGCAGCTGCGTAGGCAGGAGGAAGAGGCGAAGAAAGGCGAGAAGGCTGGGAAGGATGGTTCGATCCGCACGCTGATGCAGAGGCACAGAGAACGGCCTGTGCAGTGTCGTAACTGCCGAAAGTTTTACTTGGAATCGCAGAACACTTCCAGTATCTGCCAGTTCCACCCCAAGCAGTTCGTCATGGAGTGCCCTTCCTCCTGCCCGAACCCGGGCCTGACCGTTCTGTGCGCCTCGCACCGCCTGCGCCGCTGGACCTGCTGCGACGCCATCAAGCAGGACGCTCCCGGCTGCTCCCGTCGCTACCACTGCCCGCCAGCCTCCGATCCGGTCTACGACGCGATAATGGCGAAAGTAAACCAGCGCGACAAGGAAGAGCTGGAGCAGCTTGAAAAGGACGTGGTGGAGGCGCGCACGCACAACTGGCCGGAGCGCAGCACTGTGGCCAAGCGCAGCCGTATCTACGCCATTGAGGATGCTCTGGAGAGGGACCGCAAAACCGCCGCTAGATACAAAGACCTCAAATTCATCTAAACATCACTAAGTTAGTGATGATTATCATCATCATCATCATTACAAATATTAGGATGATTGCGAGGATGATGATTATGATGGTGGTGGTGGTGGTCGTAGTAGTTTGTCTATTGCATGATTCCATACAATCTGTGCAGCGCTCTGTGGTAACGGCGTCTTCCTAAAATTGGAGGTGCCTCCGGGTTGTTGCATCGATTTGCCGTGGATCTAGGATTGGCCGGTGGGTAGGTAGGTATGTGGGTGAGTTGGATGCAGTGCACTGCTGTTTATTTTCATCCAGTGCAGCCAATAGCTCAACTTAATCTCTTCCATCCTTACAATGGGTATGGTGAAGAACCAGTATATTATGTTTTAAAACTGTAAATAAAACAATCAAAGGTATACCTGCATAAATGCACTCACGACATTATTAGCAGCAAGCATTCCACAAACCAGCAGGGAAATCAATTGTGCCTTGTACTCGTATGGTATGGGTTGATGTATAGCAGGATCAAACACGATCGACGAACCTTTGAAAGTAACAAAATTGGATTATGATAGTGAACTTTTACTTCAACTTCCTTTGTTCGTACAGCTATAGCATCAGTTACCAAGCTTAAAATAGGCTACAATATGCTGGCCTAATACATACTGCATAGCTTACTAATGTGAACGAGTCGAAATTGCGATACAGCTCACTCTCTCTATCGTTCGCCAGAGTGTAGCATCGATTAAAACGATTTAAAAAGGCTTTCAAAAAATGAAATCAACTAAGTTGACTACATGGTGTTGTGTCTTGCAGAAACAACGTGATACACAAATACGCTAATTTGTACGCTAATAATTGAACTGTGGAGCTGTGAATCTAAAACTTAGGCATGTCTCTTGAAGAACACTACAGGACGCGAGCCCTATCTTAGATCAATCCATAACCTTCCTTAGTGTCCTTCACATTCAATCCAATTGAGGAGCTGTTTCGGGGCTGTTCATGTCGACAACCATTCCTTTGATCTTTTTGTTCTCCCAAGGTCAAGATTCTCAGCTTTTCGTAATTGCATAAATCTTGCTACATGACGCAAACGCAAACGCCATCACAAAGCATTTTATATATATTTAAATTAACGTTGAAGACGCATACGACATACACACAGTGAGTGTCTATATTTAAACTACTTGTCCGTGTCTGCAACCTTGCTGGTGATCGTATAAAGCTCCTAGTGGTATAGAGCTTTCAACAACAGCAGAATCTTAGTGACGTATATCCACTTCCATACTCCCTGCTAAGGGCCAAACCACTGAGGGGTCACACAAATAAAACACCTAACCGATAAAAATACGTAACCGATAAAAATACGTTCCGCCGCCGGTACTCTCTTCTTGGCAACGTAAGTTTTGAGCATGTGGAATTGTGCTTGTATCACCAAAGCAATCTCTTGTATTGCTGCAGCCTGCGCCACTGTCTTCACCCCACCTCCTTCAAAATTATGATGGCATATTACAGGTTGTAGGTTTCATGTTTCCACGCACATGTAAAGTTAACTGAATGGAGCCCAGCCCTCACTAAATAAATCGCTGAAAATTTGGCTCCACATAAATCCATCGCAGTATATCGAAAATTGGATAAACATCGCCGATGAACAAACTCAGCAGCATACTCTGCAAACACCGTACCGTGGATCCGAAATTACCGGACAAACTCTGGAGCATACTCTGCAAAACCGTACCGTGGATCCGAAATTACCGGACAAACTCTGGAGCATACTCTGCAAAACCGTACCGTGGATCCGAAATTACCGGACAACTCTGCAGCATACTCTGTAAACACCAAATCGTGGATCCGGAATTACCGGACAAATTAAAAATATTGCTCTTCTTCTCTAGAGAGATTCAGGGATTCTTTATCTGCAACCATGCTAAAACCAAACTGTAGATTCCACCGAATAGATCGAAGGCACTGTAAGAAGCACAGAGCGTGCGGTCTGAGCTTGGAAATACAGGCATTACCAGGAACTTCAAACTCCGACATGATCTCACACAGCAGTTTGCTGCACGAAACAGTGCCATGAGTCTCTACTCCACCCTCGTTGCCTTTCTTCTGCATTTCTCTTGTCTCTTCTCTTTTCTTTTGCTTCTTTTGTTCCCTTTCTTTTCTCTCTGTCTTTCTCTTTTTCTCTCTCTCCCTCTCTCTAAAAAACTGATGACAGGCACCATAAATTCGTTCTGTGACGATTCTTCGCACATGACGAATGGGTGGCCTCGGCAGAGACAGATGTATCATATCCAAAACTCAACATAAACTAACTTCTGTCCACAACTACCATCATTTACTTGTAGTAAAAAGCTGAATTGTGTACCCAGGGCTGTTAAAAGTGCGCCTAGGAGTGGGGCTGGGGCTGGTAAAAGTGGGACTGGGACTGGGACTGGGACTGGGACTGGGACTGGGACTGGGACTGGGACTGGGACTGGGCTGGGGCTGGGACTGGGGCTGGGGCTGGGACTGGGACTGGGACTGGGACTGGGACTGGGACTGGGGCTGGGGCTGGGACTGGGACTGGGACTGGGACTGAGACTGGGACTGGGACTGGGACTGGGGCTGGTAAAAGTGGGACTGGGACTGGGACTGGGACTGGGGCTGGGGCTGGGACTGGGACTGGGACTGGGACTGGGACTGGGGCTGGTAAAAGTGGGACTGCGTCTGGGGCTGGTAAAAGTGGGACTGCGACTGGGGCTGGTAAAAGTGGGACTGCGTCTGGGGCTGGTAAAAGTGGGACTGCGACTGGGGCTGGTAAAAGTGGGACTGCGTCTGGGGCTGGTAAAGTGGGACTGCGGCTGGGGCTGGTAAAAGTCGGACTGGGACTGGGGCTGGGCCTGGGCCTGGTAAAAGTGGGACTGGGGCTGGGCCTGGGCCTGGTAAAAGTGGGACTGGGACTGGGACTGGGACTGGGACTGGGACTGGGACTGGGACTGGGGCTGGGGCTGGGACTGGGGCTGGGGCTGGGGCTGGGACTGGGGCTGGGGCTGGGACTGGGGCTGGGACTGGGACTGGGACTGGGACTGGGACTGGGGCTGGGACTGGGACTGGGACTGCCTCCGCCCCGCCATCTCCAGAGGGCCGAAGTTGATTATGTTCAAGTTGCCCCTCGTGCTGGCGCTGCGCACCGTAATCACAGCATACCGCGGACGGCCTGCGGCTGATCCTGATCCTGCTACTACTGGAGGGAAAGATTTGAAATGGCCAGATGAGCCTGATGGTCGTTCATCGTCAGTAGACCTGGAATGTTCAATAGTCGCGGCAACGGGGCGGAAGGCAGACTCCTCTCGTGATCCAGACTGAACATGCTGTTCCTGCGAAGGTTGGTGCTGATACAGATGCTGTGTCGTGTCAGATTGCTCTACACCGATTCTCTTACTGCGCAGCATTCGTTGGGTCTGGCGCTTTTGCTGCTGGGTTTTAGATAACGCTTTCAGGCCATTGACTGCGAAGTGTGCCGTGACAGGCGCCCCCGATGCAGAGCGAAGCACCACGAATGCTGACGTCGATTTGCCTTTCAAAATAGCCTGCTCGATCTGAAATACGGTGTCTCTGATATTCGCTGGGTGAAGCAAGTCACCAAGAGCCATAGGAAATACCTCCTCCTTGAGCTGCTGCTGTGAGTAACCCAACATTCGACTGAGACCAGCTTGTTCCCCATTCTGTACCATCACATCTGGATTTTCCAGGCTATGGGGGTACTGGACGACAAGAATCTTAAATGAATTGATAAATTGGTCAGTACGGGAAGAAGCACAGTTGGTTTGGCTGATATTTCGCTTTTCATGAGGGTTGGGGCGTGTCGGTGCACTGGCTGGTATATAAAAACTGTTGGCATCCGCAGCGTGTGGCCGATAATCGCCGTGAGCAATTCCACTAAAATCACAGCCTCCCGAAGAATTGCAATTAGCACTCAAAATTCCTAATTCATTACTTCCTGTGGTATCAGGAAAGGATTTTTCCCGACCGCACGGCCTATCCCCGCCGTTTGAAACAGCTAAAGAAACGCTGTCATCCCGGAATGCATTGTAAAAATATTGACCTTGATTACTATTCAACATATCACGGGGATAATTAGCACTTCCTTTCTTTCGGGCCTTTTGAAGCATTTTAAAATCATGCAAGCGCTTTTGGGCTTCAATAAAGGCTGACTGTCGTTGGAAATTGTCACTTGCCGCCATGTTACCGCCGCATCCCCCGGTGGTAAAATTGAAAGAGCCTCTTCTAGCACTCATTGCACAAGTCAATTAATGACTCCCGGTCCTCCCCGATTTATAACAATCCGACTTGATTGTGCCGAGCCCACACTTTGTTATTTAAGCAAAGCTACCTAGTCAATTTACCGAGTACTCGCGCGATGCCAGCAGGATGCAAACCTAAAAATAATCCTGGAATCTTTCATTTAAAAGGGAAACACGTGAAAGAACCCCTGCCCCTGCACCTGCACCTGCTTCAAGTTCCACAAATGCACTATGCTAAAACTAATTAGAGCCCCTAATTCTGTCTAGTTTAAAACGTTAAACAAAAACTGTTCTTCGATTGAAGTTGTGATCAAGATCAAACAAGCACGGACACCTTGGTTAATAAAGTAAATTTTCACCACAAGTAAAATGTCCCGTGTGCTGGCTTGCTCTGCTGGGATCGATTCCAGTTTACTTTAGTTTTGAAAAACCTTTTTTCACCTGGTTTCGTTATTGTGTGTTCTTGACTATTAGTCATCCGATGTAATACCAAAGGCAGTAATCATGGCTCTTCAATGGAATTTGCATACCCTGGCTCTTCTGCTGTTCGGCAATGAGGGTCATTATCATGAAAATGATATGTCCAGCACAAAACTTCGGCCAGTACACGATAAACTTCAAGCAAGTATTAGTACTTGTCTATCTGAAGTTGAGGGAGCAAACCAAGAAGTCGCTGCTCTGGCCCAGAAGCTACACGATTTGGAGTGCAAAGTTAGTCACGAGGAAGAAGCTTTAAGTGATCAACACATACTTGATATGCTCAAGCAATATGCCTTAAAGCAGCACAAGATACACCACCTTGTCTTGGCTCACTCCATGCATCAGCTTAAGCATTATCAGCATGTTAAGGATATTCCCGAGCTCATATTTCGTACCTGCCAGGAAGTCCCAGCCGTCCTTATGGGACATTCCAAGATCAAGACGTTGGTTGTTACAACTGTAAACGAGGTAAAGATAGAACTATTGGCGCAATTTCATGCGCTTTTTGAAGGTCAGCTGGTCGAATCCCAGCGGACTTCTGCCCAAGCTTCAGCGTCATCCAATGACTCGGATAGCGCAAGTGCCAAGGGTGCAGCGAACCTATGGGTCACTTTTATTTCACAGGCTCGAGATTGGTTGTTAGCATTTGCGCTGGTGAATTTACTCCCAGTTGTGTTGACTGAAACAAAGGAAATGGTCCTTGAGAAATACCAGGAAAGTCTGGATGAAGCACTTACTCCCGTGTGGGGTCGGTTTCATTTCCATTTGAAGGTGATTAAAAGCTGCATGCTACAAATTACTCAAACTGCCATGTTTCCATTTCCAGCATAGCAGTTAATTTTGTCCTTTATTTTTTAGGTATGTGATATGTATACTCATGTATAAATTGAACAAGGAAGCTAGTAACTTATTGTAATGTGTGTGTTTATTATTTTATCTCGCTTTCATAACACAAACACACCCTCAATTCAAACCACACTCTCTTTTTTAACATGAATAATGTTCGGTTTCCTTGTTCAGCTGGCCCGCGAAGCCCGATCCTCGCAGCAAGTGCTGTGGACCTTCGGCTACGCGCGCAGTTTCGTGCAGATGATGTGCAACCTGACCGCGCATCTCACCGCCTCTGGGGAGCTGAGGCGCCTTTGCCAGGTGGACTATGCCGCGGCTGGGCGCAGACAGGTGCTTGAAAAGGCCAATCGGTTCATGCGCGCGCACATCGCTCTGGTCCTTGTCGCTTTTTCCTCCTCCTCCTCCTCATCATCATCATCATCATCATCATCTTCGTCGTCGTCTTCCTCCGACTCCTCTGTGGGGGAGGCGAGGCCCCCAGCCGGCCTGAGCGACGCTCTGTGCGCGCAGCTAGTGGAGGAAGTACTGGATTTGGATAACTGGTTTCAACAGATGACTGACGCTGAAACCAATGAGAATGATTTACCAGATGATCTACTGACAGCAGCGACGGGAGTGGCTGCAGATAGTCGTTTTGGCTCTACTGCAACTCCGAATGATGCCCGTGGTGCCCTTGGGGGTGGTGGTAATGATGGAATGAATGCATCGGGTACGGTTGTGGCTGCACCTCACTTGCACCTGCGCTGTGCCTCCGTTCTCTTTGACGCCAAGCAAGTGTTTCACCAGTGGCTGTTGCTCGAGCAAGCTCACTTCCGCTCAGAGCTGCTCAGGCTATGCAAGCAGACTGCTACTGCGACTGTATCGCAATCATCATCACCACCTTTGGTGCATGGCACTGGAAATGGAGAGGCATTTAGCATGGCTTTCCTTACTAGAGGAGGAGGTGGTGGTGTTGGGCGGCAGGGCTCTGCAGCGATGGGCGCGGCGGGCACTATGGAAAGCAATGCCATGGGCATCGATGGCGCTGTGCTTAGCAGCGGCGATTGGGTGACCGCTTCATTCGCATACATCTCTGCGACTGGCAACATCGATGCAACCGATAATTTCACTTGTACTGGTGAAAGTGGTGGTGGTACTGGTGGTGGTGGTAGTAGTAGAGGTAGCAGTTCACTACAACCCCGACCGCGCCTGCGGTGCTACAGAGGAGTCCATCGCTGCCTGACGCTGTTCTTCACCGCCTGCGAGCGCTATAGTGGGCTTCCAGCAGATGCACAGCGAGTGTTTGCACGCCTGGTTTTACTGCCTTTGTTGTGCACGACGCTAGGGCTGTTACTATATCGTATTCGCAGCCACCCGCTCTTGTACCGTATCTCACTAGGCACACTTAAGAAATCTACTCTCATTCAGCCTGCCTCAAACCCATCGAAAAGCAGCTCAGCAACTTTTCCTACAGAGTTAGAAGAGTTCCTGGATACTTGCAGCTACTTACAGAAGGTACTGGCACCTCATACTGCTACTGCTCATTACAATGCCAGCCCTGCTGATCCTGGCCAACTCTCCCTTAGGGATATAGCCGCCCCGTCTGGCGTGGTGTTCCGCGCGCAGTGGGCGGAGCTGCAGGGCTGGGTGCCTCGTGTGCTCATCTCAAAGCACGAGCTGCAGGCGGGGTACGGGCTCCAAAATCTTGTCAAGCTGGCGTGGACGCTGCCACTAGACATTGTTCTTCATGAGGGCTTTTCCTATCGATCTTCCACTAATGTCAGCGCTGCTGGTACTGGTGCTGGTGCTGGTGCGAGCAGTAGTATTAGCGGCGGGGGTGTTGGAAAAAGAGCCGGTAATGGTGCTGGCAATGACGCCAATGACATGGGGCGCAAAGGGCTGCGACATGCGGCAGGTTCCTTCATTATGGGTGCTGTAGGCGCTGTGGGAGCAGGGCGTGTAGCAGGTGGTGGCAATGCAGGGGGCGCGGTTACTACTCATAGTAATGCCCCACCCAGTACATTAGGTGACACCATTGATGCAGCGCACGGTCTGGCTCTTACTTTAAGTAACGTGCTGAAGCGACAGTGGGCCGCCTGCGCATAACAGAAGGTGCTCCATTGATGCGATACTTTTCCATATGCATTTGAAACAACTGTTTTAAATAGGATACTTTTCCACACCATATTGTCGGTATTTTTCTTTCACCGCAACATATTAACTTTAAGTTGATGCTAAATCAAAACAGAAAAATTTAGCATTGTAAAGCCTCTATCTTCTGTCACTTCCTTCGCTAGTATTCATTACAGTAATCGAGACAAAATCGCATTCTATCATTTCTCAGTTCAGTTAGAACCAGATAATGAAGTAACAGAAGTTGACAAAAAGTCAAAAATCTTGCGAACATGAATGATGATGATAAAACTTTATCTTTTCTTCAGATTTTTGGCTGTGGATCATAACTGTTAATATGAATTTAAAGTAAATTTACTTAAAACTTTAAGGTCCGTAAATGCGACCATACCGGTATTGACCAAACGTAAGATTGTCTAAATTTCCGCATGCAGCCTTATGGACACAAGCGCTTTAGTTATAAGCAGGCTATATGAATAACCGGCAATAATAATCCTGTCAGGAAAAAAGCAACCGCAATAGAAGTAGGAAAGGGCAATTAAATTAGCAATGTAGGTATGTGTATATTCCCTTCATGGTTAATACTGATCCATATGGTAAAACGATGATCAGGGGCGTAATTAAAAGAAACTTATCACCGCCACCACCACCACCCCCCCCCCACCCTCCCTCCCAATCGTCTTGATCACACTTGCAACAATACACAATACATAATACGCAATACGCAAGAGGCAACCGGCAATACTCACCTCCTTAGATATCGAAGCATAATACGGCACCAGAGCTTCTTCTAGATCGCACATCGGATAGCTACTGCTGCCGCTGCTACTGCTGCTTCCATGACTCTGTGTAATACCAGCCACAGACCCTCTGTTGCGCTGCCTTGCAAGGGCGATGGCGGGCAACCGCAGGCGATACACTGAGTACGCTCCCAGCGCCCGCAGCAGCGCCCCTCTGCACATGTCGACGGCCAGTTGCTGCTCCATGCGCTGCAGCAGGGTCGTGGGGCTGGATGAAGCGCCACCTCCACCACCCCCACCTCCTCCCCCTCCTCCCACACCACTGCTGCTACTGCTGCTTATGCCTTGCCCCTCTTGTTGTGCTTCTTCAGCGCCGTCATAAGCTACAGATGTCCGACTGCGCTTTTTACCAGCCGCGTCAGCTGCTACTGATCCAGCAGCTTTTGACTCACCCGCAACCTCAGAGAAGGTGACTCCTTCCTTCGTTCCTTCAAATGCTCTTGCTCCTGGGCCTGCTGCTTCTGCAGCAGTGCCAGCAACACGAGAGTTGATATCGGCAAGCTGCTCTAACAGCAGGGACTCAACAGTAGTGCTACCAAGAGCTGCCAGGCCGACAACACCCCCGTAGAGTGTACTGAGAGTCTTGTCAGGACTCAACGCCTCCAAGTAGGTCTTGCAGATACGCGCGTGTAGATCAGGGAACCGGGGACTGTGATACATACATAGTCAATCAGCAAAGGGGGGAAAGGAATTTAAGAATGGCTCTAAATTGTAAACCTATCCAAATTGGGAGAGACGTGCTTATAAATCTCCCACAATCCAGGCAAACGCTTCAGGCAGTAAGAAACTAGCTCTAATCAGGACTACCAATATGAGAGAAAGAATGCAGCGTAGAGCAAATAACGCTGAAGCTAAAGTTCACGACCGTACCTGAATTTGTCAGATATGAGAGCAATCACACGCGCGGCGCTCTCCCGCAAGGCCCAGTGGTCCTCAGAGGGGTAGCTGCTGAGCCGAGCAGCCACCACGCAGGTGAACACCGATGGCAGCAGCTGCTGCAGGTGCGACTCCAGATCCACGTACGGGTTCTGTAGCAATGCCTTTATGGCCCTGTATTGGTGCGCAGTGGTGAGAGAGGAGAGAGAGATTTATATATGCATTATGTTAGAGTTATAAAAACGTTTGCGAGAGAGAAAGGCAGAGGCATAGATAGATACCGGCACAAAGAGCTGGTGGTCCACATGAGAGCGTGCATTGGCAGACAAAGAACAATTGGTCCGAGGAGCTTACTTTATGACAGTTGTCAGCAATGGGAGTCGCTTTGTGTTGGAACGGATTTGCTGGTAAAAGAACCTGCTCAGATATGGGGTTAAATCTTGAATACCCACATCTGAGCGAAGGACTTTATAGATGGCAAGCAGGCCCTGAGGGGTGTCGTTAGAAACGATTATGCCAGTGATTCTGGCATAAAGATGCTGCGATGCCGTCATGTCGTTTGAGAGAAATGAATTAGGATGCGATTGAAAGAGATGCGATGCGATGCGATGCAGTAAATTATTCACGCACGGGATGTCACATAGATCACGATGTAGTCGGAGTAAAGTATGCATCAACCAACCGTGCGAGGAGAGAGATAGAGGATAGTTTTGCAAGCACATCATCTAGGCTTTGTATTGCATCAGCATAGATTTAAATGCACATCAATGTAGATACACTTATTCAAAAGTTTTATTTCAGTGAAGCAATCAAGTCACTGTGATCACAAAGTCGCTGCGATCACTGCAATCAAGGTCACCATAGGGGGAAAGGGGAATCATGGGAAACCACTGAAGTATATATGAGCAATGAAAGCACGGTAAGCACTAGTAAAGTGTACCTGCAGCTCTTTAGGAAGAGCGAGGGGGCGGTCTTCGGCATCTGCGGGCTGTACGGATGGGTTCTCTGCAGTCATAGGCTGGCTACCATGTACCGCTAGCCAATGCAGTGACACCTCCGGCTGCAGCGGGCACGGTGGCAACGGTATGCGCATCACCTCCACTACATAAGAAGATAAAGATGAAATTGCATAGACATGCGGAGGGATTTTCGTTGAAAGAGAAGATTGAATAAGAAAGTGCGGAATCAATAGAGGGAGTGGAAGAGTGAAATCAAAGAGAAGAAAAGACAAGCGACTTTCTGCCTTACGAGGGCAACAAAGAATGCATAAAATGGAAAATAAAACATAGGATGACATTATCCTGGGTGAATATTTCTCACCTAAATCTAGGGAGTTTCGAGACCCTGTGGCTCTGCCTTGTCTGGTGGATGCTCCTGGACGCGCTGTGGCATCAGAACCGAACTGTGAATCAGTGTGCGTCATCCCATAGATAGGTTCAATCTTGTTCATCGATAGTGCCATGTTAATGTCGGCCACTGTCATAGATAAAGCATAAATTAACAATAACAAGCACGTAACAAAAAATTGGGCTTAATCACTGAAAAATTGTAACTTAAAGTTATTTGCCGACAAATAATATACTCGGGTAGATAACTGCCGTTGTGTGCAAGGAGAAAGTTCGCACCTGTAAGCGTGTGCGATTTAGATCTTCGCTGAAATTTGTGGGCCTGCTGAATAATCTTCCTCGTGTGCATTTCTACCACGGGAAGTAGCATTCGTGTTATAGTCGGACTGACTGCCGGCAATTTCACAGCATGCACAATTTCTTGCAGCCACTCTTCATTTAGTGTCGACATGGCGTAAATAGGACTCGAACGACGCTTCAAAATCAAATGCCTCTTGGATGAAAGGATGTCGCAGGGTACCAAATTACTAAATAAAGAACCAAATTATTTCATAACATCCAAATTGGTCTTGCTCAGTCAGCATAGGCTTATCCAGGTAATGTAAGTTACACCAAGATTTTTTATTTACTTACTAAATAAAAAATCTTGGTGCGATCTTGGTGGGATTCTGCCTGCCGGATAGGGGAAAAAGGAGAGTATTTCGTCACTACCGTAGTTTACGGGAAGTATTTTCGATATCGCACCATTGGCTCATTATTTAGCTATGACCCGGTCTTTAGTATGCGTGCCTCTTTCGACATGTTTACGGCTGCTATGCTTGGCCACAGTACCAACTAACTTAGCCCAGACGCAGCTCAGAAGGTCCTGGATTCCATTGATGACTCGTTCGAGTTCTTCCGACTGCTGGCGGAGCTGCTCTACAGCGCCTATGAGACTAAGCTGCGGGACGTGATGGATACCCAGAAGTACAAGGAGTTTGACGCCTCTCTCAGCGATTTCATGGCCTATGCTGATAATAATGAGTTTTTATTAGTGGTTAAATTTACAATATGATAGTCCTCTTTGCCAGCATCACATACTACAACCTCAGCCTATAGTGAATTTCAAGTTTTCGTACGCCGTTGGTACTTCGAAGTAGAACAGTGTGACAGATTATATTTGTGCATAAATTTGCTCGATAATTCCATCTCCATATTTTAGACTTTCAAAAAGAAGAGCATAACTACCCTTTGCTTCCGATAGCTCGGAAATAATCTCGTACAGTCTCTCCGTGAGTAGCGAGCCAGCTACTAGTATTCTGCTCATCTTGTGAACTTCTTCCAGGAAATAGGTGCATACAGGCATCGTACGCTCTGAGTGCTAAGTTGGTTAAATCTGGCTCATCATGATCACAACAGGGATTTCTGAATGGATTCGATAAACCATCGGGTTGGGGCTGTAGCAACTCTCGGTCGTTGGTTTCTGCTCCAAACGCTGGGGCGATTGCACATAACTCCTCAGCAACCTGAGCAGTCTTAACAGCCTCGGCTTCCGCAGCGTGACGGCATATATTAACACTGACAGAACCTTGGATACTGCTGCAACTATCCTTTGATGCTGTTTCAACAGTAACTGGTGGAGTCATTGTTGTTGATACTGTTGATGCTAGATATGATGATGATGATGACGATGATGATGATGATGATGTGGACGTTGGGACAGTGGTAGTGCTGGAGGAATCAGGACGCGTCGGTGGTAGCATTCCGAATCCAAGCAAAACCTTCTTCCAGCTCTTCTCAGCACAGCTTTGCAGCGAGGGTGGGAGTGGCTCTATATTTTCAGCAGGCGGGGGAAAATCTGCAGTGTTATTTGCTGGTGGAGATGGTATTTGTTTTGGCACTGCACCGCAATTATCTTGCAGAGGAATAAGCATATGCTGGCGCTCCTTGTGCGTTGTGGATAAAGCACTATCCGGATCCGGATCCGAATCCTGATCTTGAACCTGATCTCGCGCTTTACCTTGAGAATGATCTGTATTATCGGCAACAATGCTGATTGAAGAGGTGTTGCAAAGCTGTCTCTTGGATATCAGTAGTCGCTCCGTTGCGGCCATTACCTTAGCAAACAAATAGCGGAGTAAATGCGTCGAGTAGCAGTTCCTATTATCCCGTGCATGAAAGTCCAAGACGACAGGTAAAGAAAACAAGGTTAGCGATCGCGCAGATATGGATATTTTGTAATAAAATTATCAAAGTAATCTCAGCATGGTGCAGTTGAAACGTACATATCAGAGATCACGTACTCCAGCTCGAGCCATAATGTGCGGTCATAGCCCAACTCCCGCAGGAAGAACTGCTTCGGATTGCCCTCGCCCAAACGCATCATACACCGGAAGAATCCAATCTGTTCATGATGAGTGTCACAACAAGTGAAATGCTCCATGTGCTTGAAATCGTGCAGGAGGAACTCTAAAGGGTCTCGTGCGTGGTTTATCATTCCTTTCATGTATGTAAGCTTTGAAATGTGCTGCTTCGAAAGCTCGGTCAAAGTGCAAAACATAGTGACTACGCGTTCTCCATTGGCCTGCATCCTAAGTACCTCCATGGGAGAGGGTATGTGATGCAAGAGCTTACAAGGCTTCATTTCAAGCGCCCATCCCACGATACATTGATTCACGTAGTTAGATCCATTGTGCTTGATGCCGGAAAGCCTCAGCGTATTGAAAACATCAAGGATCGATTTCGATTCCAAACTTATATCCGAGCAAAGGCCGAACTTTTTGCGCAAATATTTCTCGCCCAATATTTCTATCAACCCTGGCATAGTGGTGATTGGAACCCAGTGATTGTTGCGAGATAGCCGTGCACGGCATAGCTCATCACGTGCCACAATAGTGGAACTAAGTTTACCATTTGACCAAGCATTTTTGTGACGAGTTCCAAGATAAAGAAGGATAAAAGAACCCACCAACTCACAAGATTTGATTGATCCGTTGTTGTATAACCTTTCATACTCAGTGAGATTAGGTAGGATAGACTGAGCTTCCTGCTCGAGAACCAAAGACATTGCCGCTGAGCCAACCATACAGCAGGATCCAAGTGGGGTCTATTTCAAAATACTGTAGATTACAGCAGTACTGCAGCTGTCTGTTGAATCTGATTTCCCCTCTGGTTTCCCTGGTTTCGGGTGCTTTGCATGGAAATTTTGGTTGTCACCTCATTTCGACAGTGGCGCCCGGTGCCGAGAGTTTTGGATGTCGCCTCCACCACAGCAGGGACCCCGGAATTCCAGAATTGGGATTCCCTGGGATTGGGATTTCTGCTACACCAGCACCAGCGGGTACCGGTACCCAGCAGGTACTGTACCTGTGTGTGTGTTTGGTTACTCAAGCACTTAAATAAATCACGCAGAAAAGCTGCTATACTTACCGCTCATAAACCCGGAGCACTGTACCTGTACTTATACTTATTGGTAGACTCCCTACGCTGACCCCCATCTACTGACTGCTTTGTTCATTGGAATCTACCTGCGCAATGGACGCTCATTGGTTTTTCCGGCTTGCAGCTCTATGTTGTCTGTTACAGAGAGCTTGCCTTGGTTTTCATAGCTTGACTCCCCATCGTCGTGCATTTGGCAAATACCGAAGTGAACCTGGCGGGCAAACGATAGAGTCACTGGAAATTGGCTTTCCTAATCCTTCTGCCAAGCAAATAGTACGATTATCTGCTAGTACTTCTGACCCGAGCGCAGTAGAGCATACTGCAGGCAGGCCAGCTCGTATATTGCCCAATGAACGAGACATGGAACACCTAGCATTTATCCTCGCAAATATGACTGATTGTTTGGACGCCGCACCTGAGCAAGCTTTAACCATTGCATCACAGGAAATGGGTTGGCTTTATGCACGGGATGTCCCGAAGTAAGTATAAGATATGAGTATCTGAAGGGTGCATGCTGGTCATCAGATTCGTTTCTAAATCACACCATCGCTCGTTCACATTACAACTATTGCTTGGTTAGGGTTGAAGGGTAGCTAATTGCTTAATCCCGTGTAATATGTGTCGTGTGTAGGCTGACAGAGATGCTGCTTAACAAAGTACCAGTGCTACGCGAGGACCAGGCTATGATGAGAGCTTATCTGTTTCTGATTGATTTCCTTGAAGCGGTAAGCAAAGAAACGTCGAAGAAAGTTAAGCAGAACCAAAACTATTTGCGACATCTCCTCGAAGCTACCAAGACCTCTGAGAAAGAACTGGATCGGTACATTAAAGAGAAGAGAGAAAAGGTATGTCGCTCAAAGATGTTGTAAAGCTATCTTGCCACATTCCACGCTGTGCAGCATCCACAGCGATGTACGCTATTAATGTATAGTTTTCGTTCTTTCTAACATGACATGCTGTCATATTGTTACCCATAATTGTTGGGATGTTGGAATGGGGGGCCCTCTTGTTTTGGCTGCCCGAATGGAATGTTTGCGTATGGTCTCGCTACAGTTGATCAGTGCAGATTTTATGATCTATCTTGATACAGAAATAGAGAATCAAGAGACCAATTCGCAGTGGGAGAATCTACTAGTAACTATAAAGCTTAGGCTTCTAGATGAGCAAGGAAAAAAGTATGTGATAGCTTTACAACCGCATTTTACATCCTACTTACCGTGGTGTGGCAGAGCATGGTCATGAATGTCGATGGTTTCTAACCATAGATATCTATGGCCCACTCTCATGCATTTATAGTGTTTACGTGCACACTTGCTCCAAATATTTCAAATTACTGCGATGCTTGAAACGTACATTCTATGCGTGGTGTTTTGCCCGTGTTCTCCCCACCTCCGCGGCTTCCGTTTTTCCTATACTACCCGGGTGAAATATAGCTTGGGAGTGGATGTTGCACTCTTACCAAAACTAGCCGCTGAAGTGGATCCAGCTGAGCTCAGGAGAAAGGTACGCTTTAGGGCCTTATCTTCATGTTTGAATCGATGCTCTGGCCGTTATTATTGCATGGCAGCTTTTTTATGTCCCTTTCGCTTCTGTTGAGATTTTACAGCCACCATGACTACCTTTTGCAACGGTTGAAACTATGCCTACCACGGTACAGCGTCATGCTGTACCGTGGGTAAGAACTAGTTCTGTTTGACATTAGTTCATACTTTTCTCCTTGCTGCAGTATTCTCTGGGCGAATATGTAAGCTGTTCTTATCCACACCTAATCCACTTTTACTGCTTCACACTCCTCAATCCAACCTATTTTCTGTTCACCCCACCCCCACCCCCCCCCCCCGCCCCTCCCCCCCACCCTCCCTCTCCCCACCCTCCCTCTCCCCACCCTCCCTCTCCCCACCCTCCCTCTCCCCACCCTCCCTCTCCCCACCCTCCCCTCCCCTCCCCTCCCCTCCCCCCCCCGTGTTTTACCTAATGGCGATCCCTATGCTGTGGGATGGATCCACGGTCGCTGCACTGGCGTCTTCAGACGACTGCGCACCTGGACAGCTACGACGCAGCGGGGAAGGCGCTCTTCTTACAGACCTTGAAGATTTTGATGAGTGAGATGAACAAGCGATACGACAACCTCGACCCCATTATGCTCATGAACTTAAAGGAAGTTCAAAAGATCACTGAGGCGTATATTAAGAAGAGCAATGATAATGAATGATACGATAAGTTGATGACTTGACCCTGTTGATTACAACTAAGATCTGAATTTAAATACGGTAAAATATAACTTTATAAGATGATTAAAGCAGTTTGATATTTGTGTAGAGATAGCTATATTTAGGACGTAATATTGACGTAATATAGTTTTGCTGGCTACATTACAACTTACAGTGGGTTGATATACCACACCATCAACTGGTGTGCGCTGTGATTGGTAAGTAATATCTAAAGCTTCTACTTGCGAAGAGGCTTCTTCCCCCCTTCTCCCTCCCATCATGTATTCATTACATAGTGCAGCGCGTAAAGATCGGTACTTCGAAGCACAATCTCGATGGGAGCCAGTTTAAAGGTAACTAACTATAGAAAACAAACGCCAAAAGTAAGTGCTTCGTAGATCAGCCTTTTTTAAATGCATATATCACCCGTATGATTCACGATCCATCGGCACCCTCAGCTACAACTTTCAATGGTATTAAATTATTATCGAGTAATTTGTTAAATTATGCGATAGCAGCTATAATTAGTTAGCTTTTATAGTTTGTCTGCTCAAAGTTTAAAGTATATAATATTGAGTATTTAGTAAGGAATTATGGTGTTGAGTACAGTCGCATTGGCATCAGCAGCAGCGAGAAAAGATTTGATGCTCTTCTAATACCGTACTTCGCAAGCTGCAAGGGGATGCAACTGGAAGTTAAGTTTTGTGCAGCAAATTATGATGTCAAGTAAGTGGTAGCGACGGTACTGAGACAGTAGTGGAAATGGAAATGGAGAGGCACACGCAGGGGCAGATGGAACAGAATGGCTCTATAAAGGTGCAGAGACAAGATCTGGATCACCAGGATCCGTATCGCCTAGTCCAGATGGCCTTATCTCGATTGGTTCATCGCATGGGCATTTCTTTTTCATAAACTTTTTATTTTTATTGCTATCCCGCCCGGCTGTTTGTCTTCTTCTCTTCACGGTAGGGGGAGGGGAGAGATCCCGAGATTGTGCTTCCTGAACGCATGATGACGATGACGACGACGACGACGATATTTTTGTAACTCGTCCAGCTTCTGCTGCTGTCTTTTCAGCCGCTTCCAACCCTAATGCTTTGCGCTTGACTCTTGGTTGAGAGCCGATGCCCAAATCCCAACCTAGATCATTGACAAGATGTCCAAGAGAAGTGTCAATATCACCCTCGATAAAAAGCATGCGGTCTCGACTCACGCCAGGATTTTCTTGGTTTACCACTACCACCGGTGTGGTCGCTGGAAGATCTTTTACCAGCAAAGAAAACGGATGAACTTTAAGTGATGTTCCCATGACGATCACCAACTGAGCCTTGTTTATAGCTTTGACCTTGTTCTGAAATTGGCGGGGTACCTTCTCCCCAAAAAATATAATATCTGGTTTGACAAAATTTCCTTCTTTGTTGCATGCTGTGCACTCCATCGGTTCTTCTCTGCGTACATACCGATTAAAGTCTTGCATTGGAACTTCTGTCTTGCAAGAGCAGCAGCGAGCGGAGCGCATATGACCGTGCGCTTGCACGACCTTCTCATCAGGCACTCCAGCAGCCAGCTCCAAGCTGTCTATGTTCTGAGTATAGTTAAATAATAGAATATTATGGTCTGAAAGCGCTTTTATGAACCGATGGGCAAAAGTTGGCTGGACATTGAATCTAAGAAATCGATTAGCAACCTGATAAAATGCTTGAGGGCTATCTTGAAACAGCTCCAAGCTGAAAATTTCTTCCGGGTTGGGAAAACCGATACTCTTTAACTGAGCATACAAGCCACTCTTTGGAGATCGAAAATCAGGAATTCCTGCTGACGAACTTATGCCCGCCCCTGTAAGAACTGCTATTTTTTTAAACTTGCGTTTGATGATTCCATTCACAAATTCTTCTCTAGTAAACGCCGTCGAACTGTTCGCGGGTGAATCTGGAGGTGCTCTTGCCGCCATAGTAAGTAAGATTCTGATCAAGTGATACTGCCTTTACTTTCAAGTTATTATGAAACTCCAGAATTCCAGGAGTCATTCGTGAATTTTCAGTAGATTGATAACGAGCACAGCGCAGTAAATAATACTGGCAGAGAGATGTACTCACTACGGCTGCGATACTGGGATACTGAGGTGCAATCATTGAGGATGATCCATGATTCCGGCCCGATTCCAACATTCCAGGATTGCAACGGCTCGATTCTTTCCCCCAAAGAACTCCGAGTGGAACGAAAATGTCCCCTTCGTCAGCAGTCACTCGCAGAGGAATGTGATAAATCTACTGCTGGGATAAATTTACCACAGGGATACGAGTACTCGTATCGTACCAGGAGTGCGAGTTACAGTCACTGTAAGCTACGGTAGCTTATTCCAGAAACTACCGGTAAATAACTCGTAATTCAGTATTCCTGGCTAGCAAACTTACCGTACTAGCAGTCTTAGAAATGCACCAGCCGACAGCAACACCAGTCTCATCAACGCGTAGTCGCCTAATAGCAGATACAAGAGTTAAGCTTTTCACCGTTGAGTGATGTGCCTGAATTGTTATTCCTGGTATTCGCCGTTGTTCTGGTGAATTTTATTCAAAAATTTCCTTTGGAGATATAAAATGCGTGCTTTGGCCCATGCTATTGTCGTTGTAAGGATTATGTCGGTTCATCTCGTAGTCTTTTTTCTCTTTCTACGCCTAGGAGCTACATGGGATGGTGAGCGAAGTCATGTGATAAACTCTTCCCTCAGTCATTCTACTGAAACCAATATCGCAGCCAATGCTGTAAAACATCGATACTTGCAAGAGAGTTACAACTGCCTCAATCCCAAGGACTCTGCGACAAATCGTATCGCTTTGGGGTTCTTTGGGATGTCTCGTTCTCTCCGCTTGACCCTCCCTTCGATTATAAAGAGAGTGTTCGATGTGTTAGATCGCCATGAGATAGCCTATGATATATTTTGGTGTACTTCCATTACGTCTAATGTAGTGAATGCGGGCAATAATGGAGCCAGCTTGATAGACCCTTTCGAGGTTCAACTACTTCCGCATAAGCCTTGCCACTTCTCACTGATAGATCAGGGGCCAGTGCAGGCTGAGTATATGGAAAAATTCTTTTCGGTGAGAAATATCACCGTAATCACCAAGCGAACTAAAAAGAGGGATTTCTTCAACGATAGCTTCAGTTCGATGAAAAATCTTATGACAAGCTACCATACACAGATCCAGTTGGATAAAATGATAGCAGACCATCAATTACGTACAGGCATTGCGTACGATGCATACGTTGCATTAAGACCAGACACGGCGATGGTGAAAGATCTCGATATTGCAGAACATTTGTCTGCAATCAAACAGGGGGGCAGATTAGTGTTTATACCTGATTTTCAGCACTGGTTTGGAGACTGAATGACAGAGCAGCATTTGGCACTCCGGATGGCATGTCGCTCTACCTTCGCCGGGGACAGCAGTTTCGTGATTCAAATTTCCACGGCAGTGGTGAAATGTTTCTCCCTGTTTATGGCAGGCAGCACAACATTCACATTCATGATGTCAAAGTTAAAGTTCATTCGTGTTCGACAAGATGGCAGCATGCCACGAACAGAGACCTTTATCCAAGACATCACGAAATTCTTTAAGTTGCCGCTAGGTGACCCCGACATGCATAGCTGTGTGGATTACAAGAGGAAGATGTTTAATCCTAGTTGCGGGGCCTAGTGACTTGAATTATTTCTTTTCAATATTTTATTAGCACAGCAACACTATCATGCAATTCATGCGTTGGGAACAAGTTTCACTCGATGTTTGTATGCCTGTGTAATATTACGTCAGAATAAGATATATTCACTGCACGAGGCTAGAAACCACACTTCTAACTTCCCTCCGCCCTCTTTAAAGCAAATATTCCAAGTAGGGCTATGTTCCATATATATTACAATTACAGTGTATGGAGCATAGCTAACTGTAGAACTGGTACTATGGGATACGGCAGTGCCCAGCAGAGTCACCGAAAAATAGCTTTCAAATGCCCGGCATAGGAAAATGCTCAATAGGCTCTAGAGTTGAGACAGCAGTCAGAATGGGCATCATCATAGCCAGTACCAGTGTCAGTAACCTATCAGTGTCAATCGGTCTACGTCGCAGCCTTATCTATACCCTGCTGACCACAACTGCCGGGTCTCTCTGCCATTTCATTCGAAGAGAAAGAGCTGGTTCTGCTGTTGCCCCGTTCTTTATCAAATCACTCCGGCTGTGCCACATTCCCGCTTGATGGAGCTAATCTTCTATGCAGCATACTTTTCAGCTCATCTATCAAGGCATCGACTTCTAAATTTCTGCCAGTGAACCCACCACCAACCACATGACTACTCTCTACCCCATCTTCATCTCGATCACAACAGTCATCCGTGTCTGCTGGCAGAGATGCCATCGACTCCACTACTGGAACTGCGGCATTCTTCCGCATACTTTCAAGCGCTTGGAGCGATTTTTGCAGCTGCTCTTCAGTCAGCCCCCAGCAGTTAGACTGGTCCTTGTTCTGACGCATCGTATCTCTGACGAAGCACAACATTTCCACCACTTCAACATGCTGGCAGCTCATATTCCGCATACCTCGTAGCGTGTTGTAAACTGCATGAGCTGTCCACCCCTTATCATCATGATTATCATAATCATTAACTTCATTATCTTTCTCCTCCTCCTCATCCTCCACCACCACCTCCTCCTCCTCTTTTATTTCCTTCTTCTTCTTCTTCTCCTCCTCCTCCTTCTCCGGTGTCGCCCTGGCCCTGGCTAGCAGCGTCCGCAGCACGGCTCTGACATCCTCGTGTTCGCTGCTCATGGAACTCAGCCCCCGCATAGACGAGCCCAACATATCGGGGGTGATGCGCAACTGGGACTGTCGGACGCGAGCATTAAGAACGACCAAGAAATTGCGCACTTCTTGGTCGTCGCTGCTCATGAATTGCAACCCTGCGAATAGTGCCGACATGCTTCGATGCTTTCGAAACTCAGAATCTGGAATGAGGAGAAGCTTCTCGGTGAGCATTGCGAGGATGGCGCGAACTTCATAGTGCGCGCTGGTCATGTTCCGCAGGCCATAGAGCGCAAGATTCAGACCGCGCAGTGACAGGGTCGTCTCGGGATTACGGGCAGCCGCAGCACCAAGTTCTGACAGGAAAGCCCGCACCTCCGGCTGCTCATCGCTCATGTTTCCTAGGCCATACAAAGCGTTGGATATACTGTACCCCGAGAGGCGCCATCTTTGCCGCGAGAGTTTCTCTGACAGAGTCGCTACAACGGCTGCTACCTGCGCTTCTTGGCTTCGCATTCGCTTAAGCCCGTACAAGCAGTTGCCAATCGCTTGGCTATTGAAGGGTTGTGTACACTGCTGAATCTTGATATTGAGGGCTGACAAGAGCAGTTTCACCTCGGGAAAATGACTACGGAAATTATTCAAACCGTAAAGAGCTGCGGAAATTTCTTGCATGGAAAGCTGGACAGCACTGCCACTAGCGCTAATCTTATTTGCCAACACCGTGATGAATTCCCTAACTTCTGTGTGCTTACTATCCATTGCTTGCATTCCATAGAGTATGTTTGATATGCTCTGCCCGCGCAGATTATTGGGGCTTATTATTGCAAGTTGATCTTTGAAGAAGGTAAGCAACTGCAATACATCGGGCGAAGTGCTACGCATGAGCTGCAATCCGTACATAGCGCGACCGATCTCAACGCCCCCAAAAGGGCGTGAACAAGCCTTTGCCTTGGCTGTTAGACACGCTAACAGCTGACCAACCTCTTCGTAGTAGCAGCTCAAGCCACGCATGCCGTAGAGTGCCCCACTTATATGCTCGGGAGAAAACCAAGAGTCTTCGACTGCCGTCAGCTTTTCTGTTAGAACCACGATTAGTTCCCGCACCTCGCGGTGGTTGCTATTCAGTCTACCCATGCAGTACAGAATACGAGTCGCCCTTTTAGTGCCTAAGGAACTAGCAGGATTTGAATCTAAGTGTAGTGATATCTGCTGCAAAAACCCAAGAAAAGCTTCATCGTCTGTTACTGCAAGATTGCGTGTTGACATCATGAAATTCACAATATCGGATGGGGAGAGGGACTGTGGGCTATTTGCAAGCAGCGTAGTAAGTATCTGCAAATAGAATTGCTCTTCACTTGCATTGCCACTCAATACAGTGAAACCCCTGCACAGTCTTGAAGCAATACGCCCACTCAACCCCTTCTCATCCTGCCGCACAGCTTGGTCAAGAATAGTAAGTGCACTATCCCTTTGCTCACGTGTCATTTTGAAATTGACTTTGCTCGCAGCGTACCATACACTACTGATATTACTCACTGTCATTTCAGGTCCATGCTTGAAAAGTAATGATGAAACGGCGTATTCGTCTGGGTGTGTATCATAGAAGGTGCTTCCGATGAGACGGTCAATGTGCCGTTCGAGGGATGAGTATGTTCTGCAGAAAACATTCCCAGGG
>CAXIWF010000042.1:0-70000 GCA_964036045.1 Eutreptiella sp. 'Long Island Sound 2002' | reverse complement strand
CCCAGGGGTACTAAACACAGAGTTCTTGGCCCAGGGGTATTGATGACAGAGTTCTTGGCCCAGTGGTACTGATGACAGAGCTCTTGGCCCAGGGGTACTGAAGACAATGTTCTTGGCCCAGGGGTATTTATGACAGAGTTCTTGGCCCAGGGGTACTGATGACAGAGTTCTTGGCCCAGGGGTACTGAAGACAGAGTTCGTGGCCCAGGGGTACTGATGACAGAGCTTTTGGCCCAGGGGTACTGAGGACAGAGTTCTTGGCCCAGGGGTACTGATGACAGAGTTCTTGGCCAAGGGGTACTGATGACAGAGTTCTTGGCCCAGGGGTACTGATGACAGAGTTATTGGCCCAGGAGTACTGATGACAGAGTTCTTGGCCCAGGGGTACTGATCAGAGAGTTCTTGGCCCAGGTGTATTGATGACAGAATTCTTGGCCCAGGGGTACTGATGACAGAGTTCTTGGCCCAGGGTACTGATGACAGAGTTCTTGGCCCAGGGGTACTGATGACAGACTTCTTGGCCCAGGGGTATTGATGACAGAGTTCCTGGCCCAGGGGTTCTGATGACAGAGTTCTTGGCCCAGGAGTACTGATGACAGACTTCTTGGCCCAGGGGTACTGATGACAGAGTTCGTGGCCCAGGGGTACTGATGACAGAGTTCCTGGCCCAGGGGTACTGAAGACAGAGTTCCTGGCCCCGGGGTATTGATGACAGAGTTCTTGGCGCAGGGGTACTGATGACAGAGTTCTTGGCCCAGGGGTACTGATGACAGAGTTCTTGGCCCAGGGGTACTGATGACAGAAGTCTTGGCCCAGGGGTACTGATGACAGAGTTCTTGGCCCAGGGGTACTGATGACAGGGTTCTTGACCCAGGGGTACTGATGACAGAGTTGTTGGCCCAGGGGTACTGATGACAGAGTTCTTGGCCCAGGGGTACTGATGACAGAGTTCTTGGCCCAGGGGTACTGATGACAGAGTTCTTGGCCCAGGGGTATTGATGACAGAGTTCTTGGCCCAGGGGTACTCATGACAGAGTTCTTGGCCCAGGGGTACTGATGACGGAGTTCCTGGCCCAGGGGTACTGATGACAGAATTCCTGGCCCAGAGGTACTGATGACAGAGTTCTTGGCCCAGGGGTACTGAAGACAGAGTTCTTGGCCCAGGGGTATTGATGACAGAGTTCTTGGCCCACTAATACTGATGACAGAGTTCTTGGCCCAGGTGTACTGATGAGAGAGTTCTTGGCCCAGGGGTATTGATGACAGAATTCTTGGCCCAGGGGTACTGATGACAGAGTTCTTGGCCCAGGGGTATTGATGACAGAGTTCTTGGCCCAGGGGTACTGATGACAGAGTTCTTGGCCCAGGGGTAATGATGACAGAGTTCTTGGCCAAGGGGTACTGATGACAGAGTTCTTCGCCCAGGGGTACTGAAGACAGAGTTCTTGGCCCAGGCGTACTGATGACAGAGTTCTTGGCCCAGGGGTACTGATGACAGAGTTCTTGGCCCAGGAGTACTGATGACAGAGTTCTTGGCGCAGGGGTACTGATGACAGAGTTACTGGCCCAGGGGTACTGATGACAGAGTTTTTGGCCGCGGGGTACTGATGACAGAGTTATTGGCCCACGGATACTGAAGACAGAGTTCTTGGCCCAGGGGTACTGATGACACAGTTCTTGGCCCAGGGGTACTGAAGACAGAGTTCTTGTCCCAGGGGTACTGATGACAGAGTTCTTGGCCCAGGGGTACTGATGACAGAGTTCTTGGCCCAGGGGTACTGATGAGAGAATTCTTGGCCCAGGGGTACTGATGACAGAGTTCTTGGCCCAGGGGTATTGATGACAGAGTTCTTGGCCCAGGGGTACTGATGACAGAGTTCTTGGCCCAGGGGTACTGGTGACAGAGTTCTTGGCCCAGGGGTATTGATGACAGAGTTCCTGGCCCAGGGGTACTGATGACAGAGTTCTTTGCCCAGGGATACTGAAGACAGAGTTCTTGGCCCAGGTGTTTTGATGACAGAGTTCTTGGCCCAGGGGTACTGATGACAGAGTTTTTGGCCGAGGGGTACTGAACACAGAGTTCTTGGCCCAGGGGTATTGATGACAGAGTTCTTAGCCCAGGGGTACTGATGACAGAGTTCTTGGCCCAGGGGTACTGATGACAGAGTTCTTGGCCCAGGGGTACTGATGACAGACTTCTTGGCCCAGGGGTACTGATGACAGAATTCGTGGCCCAGGGGTACTGATGACAGAGTTCCTGGCCCAGGGGTTCTGAAGACAGAGTTCCTGGCCCAGGGGTATTGATGACGGATTTCTTGGCCCAGGGGTACTGATGACAGAGTTCTTGGCCCAGGGGTACTGATGACAGAGTTCTTGGCCCAGGGGTACTGATGACAGAAGTCTTGGCCCAGGGGTACTGATGACAGAGTTCTTGGCCCAGGGGTACTGATGACAGGGTTCTTGACCCAGGGGTACTGATGACAGAGTTGTTGGCCCAGGGGTACTGATGACAGAGTTCTTGGCCCAGGGGTACTGATGACAGTGCTCTTGGCCCAGGGGTACTGATGACAGAGTTCTTGGCCCAGGGGTATTGATGACAGAGTTCTTTGGCCCAGGGGTACTCATGACAGAGTTCTTGGCCCAGGGGTACTGATGACGGAGTTCTTGGCCCAGGGGTACTGATGACAGAATTCCTGGCCCAGAGGTACTGAAGACAGAGTTCTTGGCCCAGGGGTATTGATGACAGAGTTCATGGCCCAGGGGTACTGATGACCGAGTTCTTGGCCCAGGTGTACTGATGAGAGAGTTCTTGGCCCAGGGGTATTGATGACAGAATTCTTGGCCCAGGGGTACTGATGACAGAGTTCTTGGCCCAGGGGTACTGATGACAGAGTTCTTGGCCCAGGGGTAATGATGACAGAGTTCTTGGCCCAGGGGTACTGATGACAGAGTTCTTCGCCCAGGGGTACTGAAGACAGAGTTCTTGGCCCAGGGGTACTGATGACAGAGTTCTTGGCCCAGGGGTACTGATGACAGAGTTCTTGGCCCAGGAGTACTGATGACAGAGTTCTTGGCGCAGGGGTACTGATGACAGAGTTATTGGCCCAGGGGTACTGATGACAGAGTTCTTGGCCGCGGGGTACTGATGACAGAGTTATTGGCCCACGGATACTGAAGGCAAAGTTCTTGGCCCAGGGGTACTGATGACAGAGTTCTTGGCCCAGGGGTACTGAAGACAGAGTTCTTGTCCCAGGGGTACTGATGACAGAGTTCTTGGCCCAGGGGTACTGATGACAGAGGTCTTGGCCGAGGGGTACTGATGACAGAGTTCTTGGCCCAGGGGTACTGAAGACAGAGTTCTTGTCCCAGGGGTACTGATGACAGAGTTCGTGGCCCAGGGGTACTGATGACAGAGGTCTTGGCCCAGGGGTACTGATGACAGAGTTCTTGGCCCAGGGGTACTGATGAGAGAATTCTTGGCCCAGGGGTACTGATGACAGAGTTCCTGGCCCAGGGGTATTGATGACAGAGTTCTTGGCCCAGGGGTACTGATGACAGAGTTCTTGGCCCAGGGGTACTGATGACAGAGTTCTTGGCCCAGGGGTATTGATGACAGAGTTCCTGGCCCAGGGGTACTGATGACAGAGTTCTTGGCCCAGGGGTATTGATGACAGAGTTCTTAGCCCAGGGGTACTGATGACAGAGTTCTTGGCCCAGTGTTTTGATGACAGAGTTCTTGGCCAAGGGGTACTGATGACAGAGTTTTTGGCCGAGGGGTACTGAACACAGAGTTCTTGGCCCAGGGGTATTGATGACAGAGTTCTTAGCCCAGGGGTACTGATGACAGAGTTCTTGGCCCAGGGGTACTGATGACAGAGTTCTTGGCCCAGGGGTACTGATGACAGACTTCTTGGCCCAGGGGTACTGATGACAGAATTCGTGGCCCAGGAGTACTGATGACAGAGTTCCTGGCCCAGGGGTACTGAAGACAGAGTTCCTGGCCCAGGGGTATTGATGACAGATTTCTTGGCCCAGGGGTACTGATGACAGAGTTCTCGGCCCAGGGGTACTGATGACAGAGTTCTTGGCCCAGGGGTACTGATGACAGAAGTCTTGGCCCAGGGGTACTGATGACAGAGTTCTTGGCCCAGGGGTACTGATGACAGGGTTCTTGACCCAGGGGTACTGATGACAGAGTTGTTGGCCCAGGGGTACTGATGACAGAGTTCTTGGCCCAGGGGTACTGATGACAGTGCTCTTGGCCGAGGGGTACTGATGACAGAGTTCTTGGCCCAGGGGTATTGATGACAGAGTTCTTTGGCCCAGGGGTACTCATGACAGAGTTCTTGGCCCAGGGGTACTGATGACGGAGTTCTTGGCCCAGGGGTACTGATGACAGAATTCCTGGCCCAGAGGTACTGATGACAGAGTTCTTGGCCCAGGGGTACTGAAGACAGAGTTCTTGGCCCAGGGGTATTGATGACAGAGTTCTTGGCCCACTAATACTGATGACCGAGTTCTTGGCCCAGGTGTACTGATGAGAGAGTTCTTGGCCCAGGGGTATTGATGACAGAATTCTTGGCCCAGGGGTACTGATGACAGAGTTCTTGGCCCAGGGGTACTGATGACAGAGTTCTTGGCCCAGGGGTAATGATGACAGAGTTCTTGGCCTAGGGGTAGTGATGACAGAGTTCTTCGCCCAGGGGTACTGAAGACAGAGTTCTTGGCCCAGGGGTACTGATGACAGAGTTCTTGGCCCAGGGGTACTGAAGACAGAGTTCTTGGCCCAGGAGTACTGATGACAGAGTTCTTGGCGCAGGGGTACTGATGACAGAGTTATTGGCCCAGGGGTACTGATGACAGAGTTCTTGGCCGCGGAATACTGATGACAGAGTTATTGGCCCACGGATACTGAAGGCAAAGTTCTTGGCCCAGGGGTACTGATGACAGAGTTCTTGGCCCAGGGGTACTGAAGACAGAGTTCTTGTCCCAGGGGTACTGATGACAGAGTTCTTGGCCCAGGGGTACTGATGACAGAGGTCTTGGCCCAGGGGTACTGATGACAGAGTTCTTGGCCCAGGGGTACTGATGAGAGAATTCTTGGCCCAGGGGTACTGATGACAGAGTTCTTGGCCCAGGGGTATTGATGACAGAGTTCTTGGCCCAGGGGTACTGATGACAGAGTTCTTGGCCCAGGGGTACTGATGACAGAGTTCTTGGCCCAGGGGTATTGATGACAGAGTTCCTGGCCCAGGGGTACTGATGACAGAGTTCTTTGCCCAGGGATACTGAAGACAGAGTTCTTGGCCCAGGTGTTTTGATGACAGAGTTCTTGGCCAAGGGGTACTGATGACAGAGTTTTTGGCCGAGGGGTACTGAACACAGAGTTCTTGGCCCAGGGGTATTGATGACAGAGTTCTTAGCCCAGGGGTACTGATGACAGAGTTCTTGGCCCAGGGGTACTGATGACGGAGTTCTTGGCCCAGGGGTATTGATGACAGAGTTCTTGGCCCAGGGGTACTGATGACAGAGTTCTTGGCCCAGGGGTCACAATGACAGAGTTCTTGGCCCAGGGGTACTGATGACAGAACTCTTGGCCCAGGGGTACTGATGAAAGAACTCTTGGCCCAGGGGTACTGAAGACAGAGTTCTTGGCCCAGGGGTACTGATGACAGAGTTCTTGGCCCAGGGGTACTGATGACAGAGCTCTTGGCCCAGGGGTACTGAAGACAGAGTTCTTGGCCCAGGGGTATTGATGACAGAGTTCTTGGCCCAGGGGTACTGATGACAGAGTTCGTGGCCCAGGGGTACTGATGACAGAGTTCTTGGCCCAGGGGTACTGATGACAGAGTTTTTGGCCCAGGGGTACTGAGGACAGAGTTCTTGGCCCAGGGGTACTGATGACAGAGTTCTTGGCCAAGGGGTATTGATGACAGAGTTCTTGGCCCAGGGGTACTGATGACAGGGTTCTTGGCCCAGGGGTACTGATGACAGAGTTCTTGGCCCAGGAGTACTGATGACAGAGTTCTTGGCCCAGGGGTACTGATGACAAAGGTCTTGGCCCAGGGGTACTGATGACAGAGTTCTTGGCCCAGGGGTACTGATGAGAAAGTTCTTGGCCCAGGGGTACTAGTGACAGAGTTCTTGGCCCAGGGGTATTGATGACAGAGTTCTTGGCCCAGGGGTACTGATGACAGAGTTCTTGGCCCAGGGGTACTGATGACAGAGTTCTTGGCCCAGGGGTATTGATGACAGAGTTCCTGGCCCAGGGGTACTGATGACAGAGTTCTTGGCCCAGGGATACTGAAGACAGAGTTCTTGGCTCAGGTGTTTTGATGACAGAGTTCTTGGCCCAGGGGTACTGATGACAGAGTTTTTGGCCCAGGGGTACTGAACATAGAGTTCTTGGCCCAGGGGTATTGATGACAGAGTTCTTGGCCCAGGGGTACTGATGACAGAGTTCTTGGCCAAGGGGTATTGATGACAGAGTTCTTGGCCCAGGGGTACTGATGACAGAGTTCTTGGCCCAGGGGTATTGATGACAGAGTTCCTGGCCCAGGGGTACTGATGACAGAGTTCTTGGCCCAGGGGTACTGATGACAGAGCTCTTGGCCCAGGGGTATTGATGACAGAGTTCTTGGCCCAGGGGTACTGATGACAGAGTTCTTGGCCAAGGGGTCCTGATCACAGAGTTCTTGGCCCAGGGGTACTGAGGACAGAACTCTTGGCCCAGGGGTACTGATGAAAGAATTCTTGGCCCAGGGGTACTGAAGACAGAGCTCTTCGCCCAGGGGTATTGATGACAGAGTTCTTGGCCCAGGGGTACTGATGACAGAGCTCTTGGCCCAGGGGTACTGAAGACAGAGTTCTTGGCCCAGGGGTATTGATGACAGAGTTCTTGGCCCAGGGGTACTGATGACAGAGTTCTTGGCCCAGGGGTACTGATGACAGAGCTCTTGGCCCAGGGGTACTGATGACAGAGTCTTTGGCCCAGGGGTACTGAGGACAGAGTTCTTGGCCCAGGGGTACTGATGACAGAGTTCTTGGCCAAGGGGTATTGATGACAGAGTTCCTGGCCCAGGGGTACTGATGACAGAGTTCTTGGCCCAGGGGTACTGATGACAGAGTTCTTGGCCCAGGGGTACTGATGACAGGGTTCTTTGCCCAGGGGTACTGATGACAGAGTTCTTGGCCCAGGGGTACTGAAGACAGAGTTCTTGGCCCAGGGGTACTGATGACAGAGTCCTTGGCCAAGGGGTACTGATGACAGAGTTCTTGGCCCAGGGGTACTGATGACAGAGTTCTTGGCCCAGGGGTACTGAAGACAGAGTTCTTGGCCCAGGGGTACTGATGACAGAGTTCTTGGCCCAGGGGTACTGATGACAGAGTTCTTGGCCCAGGGGTACTGATGACAGAGTTCTTGGCCCAGGGGTACTGATGACAGAGGTCTTGGATCAGGGGTACTGATGACAGAGTTCTTGGCCCAGGGGTATTGATGACAGAGTTCTTGGCCCAGGGGTACTGATGACAGAGTTCTTGGCCCAGGGGTACTGATGACAGAGTTCTTGGCCCAGGGGTACTGATGACAGATGTCTTGGCCCAGGGGTACTGACGACAGAGTTCTTGCCCCAGGGGTACTGAAGACAGAGTTCTTGGCCCAGGGGTACTGATGACAGAGTTCTTGGCCCAGGGGTACTGATGACAGAGTTCTTGGCCCAGGGGTACTGATGACAGAATTCTTGGCTCAGGGGTACTGATGACAGAGTTCTTGGCCCAGGGGTACTGAAGACACAGTTTTTGACCCAAGGGTACTGATGACAGAGTTATTGGCCCAGGGGTACTGATGACAGAGTTCTTGGCCCAGGGGTACTGAAGACAGAGTTCTTGGCCCATGGGTACTGATGACAGAATTCTTGGCCCAGGGGTACTCATGACAGAGTTCTTGGCCCAGGAGTACTGAAGACAGAGTTCTTGGCCCAGGTGTTTTAATGACAGAGTTCTTGGCCCAGGGGTACTGAAGACAGAGTTCTTGGCCCAGGGGTACTGAACACAGAGTTCTTGGCCCAGGGGTACTGAAGACAGAGTTCTTGGCCCAGGGGTACTGATGACAGAGTTCTTGGCCAAGGGGTACTGATGACGGAGTTCTTGGCCCAGTTGTATTGATGACATAGTTCGTGGCCCAGGGGTACTGATGACAGAGTTCTTGGCCCAGGGGTACTGATGACAGAGTTCCTGGCCAAGGGGTATTGATGACAGAGTTCTGGGCCCAGGGGTACTGATGACAGAGTTCTTGGCCCAGGGGTACTGATGACAGATGTCTTGGCCCAGGGGTACTGACGACAGAGTTCTTGCCGCAGGGGTACTGAAGACAGAGTTCTTGGCCCAGGGGTACTGATGACAGAGTTCTTGGCCCAGGGGTACTGATGACAGAGTTCTTGGCCCAGGGGTACTGATGACAGAATTCTTGGCTCAGGGGTACTGATGACAGAGTTCTTGGCCCAGGGGTACTGAAGACACAGTTTTTGACCCAAGGGTACTGATGACAGAGTTATTGGCCCAGGGGTACTGATGACAGAGTTCTTGGCCCAGGGGTACTGAAGACAGAGTTCTTGGCCCATGGGTACTGATGACAGAATTCTTGGCCCAGGGGTACTCATGACAGAGTTCTTGGCCCAGGAGTACTGGAGACAGAGTTCTTGGCCCAGGTGTTTTAATGACAGAGTTCTTGGCCCAGGGGTACTGATGACAGAGTTCTTGGCCCAGGGGTACTGAACACAGAGTTCTTGGCCCAGGGGTACTGAAGACAGAGTTCTTGGCCCAGGGGTACTGATGACAGAGTTCTTGGCCAAGGGGTACTGATGACGGAGTTCTTGGCCCAGGGGTATTGATGACATAGTTCGTGGCCCAGGGGTACTGATGACAGAGTTCTTGGCCCAGGGGTACTGATGACAGAGTTCCTGGCCAAGGGGTATTGATGACAGAGTTCTGGGCCCAGGAGTACTGATGACAGAGTTCTTGGCCCAGGGGTCCTGATGACAGGGTTCTTGGCCCAGGGGTACTGATGACAGAATTCTTGGCCCAGGGGTACTGAAGACAGAGTTCTTGGCCCAGGGGTATTGATGACAGAGTCCTTGGCCCAGGGGTACTGATGACAGAATTCTTGGCCCAGGGGTACTGAAAACAGAGTTCTCCGCCCAGGGGTATTGATGACAGAGTTCTTGGCCCAGGGGTACTGATGACAGAGTTCTTGGCCCAGGGGTACTGATGACAGAGTTCTTGGCCCAGGCCCAGGCCCTCTGTCATCAGTACCCCTGAGCCAAGAAATCCGTCATCAGTACCCCTGGGCCAAGAACTCTGTCATCAGTACCCCTGGGCCAAGAACTCTGTCATCAGTACCCCTGGGCCAAGAACTCTGTCTTCAGTACCCCTGGGCCAAGAACTCTGTCATCAGTACCCCTGGGCCAAGAACTCTGTCATCAGTACCCCTGGGCCGAGAACTCTGTCATCAGTACCCCTGGGCCAAGAACTCTGTCATCAGTACCCCTGGGCCAAGAACACTGTCATCAATACCCCTAGGTCAAGAACTCTGTCATCAGTACCCCTGGGCCAAGACCTCTGTCATCAGTACCCCTGGGCCAAGAACTCTGTCATCAGTACCCCTGGGCCAAGAACACTGTCATCAGTATCCCTGGGCCAAGAACTCTGCCATCAGTACCCCTGGGCCAAGAACTCCGTCTTCAGTACCCCTGGGCCAAGAACTCTGTCATCAGTACCCCTGGGCCAAGAACTCTGTCTTCAGTACCCCTGGGCCAAGAACTCTGTCATCAGTACTCCTGGGCCAAGAACTCTGTCTTCAGTACCCCTGGGCCAAGAACTCTGTCATCAGTACCCCTGGGCCAAGAACCCTGTCATCAGTACCCCTGGGCCAAGAACTCTGTCATCAGTACCCCTGGGCCAAGAACTCTGTCATCAATACCCCTTGGCCAGGAACTCTGTCATCAGTACCCCTGGGCCAAGAACTCTGTCATCAGTACCCCTGGGCCAAGAACTCTGTCATCAGTACCCCTGGGCCAAGAACTCTGTCTTCAGTACCCCTGGGCCAAGAACTCTGTCATCAGTACCCCTGGGCCAAGAACTCTGTCATCAGTACCCCTGGGCCGAGAACTCTGTCATCAGTACCCCTGGGCCAAGAACTCTGTCATCAGTACCCCTGGGCCAAGAACACCGTCATCAATACCCCTCGGCCAAGAACTCTGTCATCAGTACCCCTGGGCCAAGACCTCTGTCATCAGTACCCCTGGGCCAAGAACTCTGTCATCAGTACCCCTGGGCCAAGAACACTGTCATCAGTATCCCTGGGCCAAGAACTCTGCCATCAGTACCCCTGGGCCAAGAACTCCGTCTTCAGTACCCCTGGGCCAAGAACTCTGTCATCAGTACCCCTGGGCCAAGAACTCTGTCTTCAGTACCCCTGGGCCAAGAACTCTGTCATCAGTACTCCTGGGCCAAGAACTCTGTCTTCAGTACCCCTGGGCCAAGAACTCTGTCATCAGTACCCCTGGGCCAAGAGCCCTGTCATCAGTACCCCTGGGCCAAGAACTCTGTCATCAGTACCCCTGGGCCAAGAACTCTGTCATCAATACCCCATGGCCAGGAACTCTGTCATCAGTACCCCTGGGCCAAGAACTCTGTCTTCAGTACACCTTGGCCAAGAACTCTGTCATCAGTGCCTGGGCCAAGAACTCTGTCATCAGTACCCCTGGGCCAAGAACTCTGTCATCAGTACCCCTGGGCCAAGAACTCTGTCATCAGTACCCCTTGGCCAAGAACTCTGTCATCAATACCCCTTGGCCAGGAACTCTGTCATCAGTACCCCTGGGCCAAGAACTCTGTCTTCAGTACACCTGGGCCAAGAACTCTGTCATCAGTGCCTGGGCCAAGAACTCTGTCATCAGTACCCCTGGGCCAAGAACTCTGTCATCAGTACCCCTGGGCCAAGAACTCTGTCATCAGTACCCCTGGGCCAAGAACTCTGTCATCAGTACCCCTGGGCCAAGAAGTCTGTCATCAGTACCCCTGGGCCACAAACTCTGTCATCAGTACCCCTGGGCCAACAACTCTGTCTTCAGTACCCCTGGGCCAAGAACTCTGTATCCAGTACTTCTGAGCCAAGAATTCTGTTTTCAGTACCCCTGGGCCAAGAAATCTGTCTTCAGTACCCCTGGGCCAAGAACTCCGTCTTCAGTACCCCTGGGCCAAGAACTGTGTCATCGGTACCCCCGGGCCAACAACTCTGTCTTCAGTACCCCTGGGCCAGGAACTCTGTTATCAGTCCCCCTGGGCCAAGAACTCTGTCATCAGTACCCCTGGGCCAAGAAGTCCGTCAACAATACCCCTGGGCCAAGAACTCCGTCATCAGTACCCCTTGGCCAAGAACTCTGTCATCAGTACCCCTGGGCCAAGAATTCTGTCATTCGTACCCCTGGGCCAAGAACTCTGTCATCAGTACCCCTGGGCCAAGGACTCTGTCATCAGTACCCCTGGGCCAAGAACTGTGTCATCAATACCCCTGGTCCAGGAACTCTGTCATTAGTACCCCTGGGCCAAGAACTCTGTCATCAGTACCCCTGGGCCAAGAACTCTGTCATCAGTACCCCTTGGCCAAGAACTCTGTCATCAGTACCCCTCGGCCATGAACTCTGTCATCAGTACCCCTGGGCCAAGAACTCTGTCTTCAGTACCCCTGGGCCAAGAACTCTGTCATCAGTACCCCTGGGCCAAGAACTCTGTCTTCAGTACCCCTGGGCCAAGAACTCTGTCATCAGTACCCCTGGGCCAAGAACTCTGTCTTCAGTAAGCTCTGTCATCAGTACCCCTGGGCCAAGAACTCTGTCATCAGTACCCCTGGGCCAAGAACTGTGTCATCAGTCCCCCTGGGCCAAGAACTCTGTCATCAGTACCCCTGGGCCAAGAACTCTGTCATCAATACCCCTGGGCCAAGAACTCTGTCTTCAGTACCCCTGGGCCAAGAACTCTGTCATCAGTACCCCTGGGCCAAGAACTCTGTCATCAGTACCCCTGGGCCAAGAACTCTGTCTTCAGTACCCCTGGGCGAAGAACTCTCTCATCAGTACCCCTGGGCCAAGAACTCTGTCATCAGTACCCCTGGGCCAAGAACTCTCTCATCAGTACCCCTGGGCCAAGAACTCTGTCATCAGTACCCCTGGGCCAAGAATTCTGTCATCAGTACCCCTGGGCCAAGAACTCTGTCATCAGTACCCCTGGGCCAAGGACTCTGTCATCAGTACCCCTGGGCCAAGAACTGTGTCATCAATACCCCTTGGCCAGGAACTCTGTCATCAGTACCCCTGGGCCAAGAACTCTGTCATCAGTACCCCTGGGCACAGAACTCTGTCATCAGTACCCCTGGGCCAAGAACTCTGTCATCAGTACCCCTCGGCCAAGAACTCTGTCATCAGTACCCCTTGGGCAAGAACTCTGTCTTCAGTACCCCTGGGCCAAGAACTCTGCCATCAGTACCCCTGGGCCAAGAGTTCTGTCTTCAGTACCCCTGGGCCAAGAACTCTGTCATCAGTACCCCTGGGCCAAAAGCTCTGTCATCAGTACCCCTGGGCCAAGAACTCTGTCATCACTACCCCTGGGCCAGGAACTCTGTCATCAGTACCCCTGGGCCAAGAACTCTGTCATCAGTACCCCTGGGCCAAGAACTCTGTCATCAGTACCCCTGGGCCAAGAACTCTGTCATCAGTACCCCTGGGCCACGAACTCTGTCATCCATACCCCTGGGCTAAGAACTCTGTCGGCAGTACCCCTGGGCCAAGAACTCTGCCTTCAGTACCCCTGGGCCAAAAGCTCTGTCATCAGTACCCCTGGGCCAAGAACTCTGTCATCAGTACCCCTGGGCCAAGAACTCTGTCATCAGTACCCCTGGGTCTAGAACTCTGTCATCAGTACCCCTGGGCCAAGAACTCTGTCATCAATACCCCCGGGCCAAGAACTCTGTCTTCAGTACTCCTGGCCCAAGAACTCCGTCATCAGTACCCCTGGGCCAAGAACTCTGTCATCAGTACCCCTGGGCGAAGAAATCTGTCATCAGTCCCCCATGGGCCAAGAACTCTGTCATCAGTACCCCTGGGCCAAGAACTCTGTCATCAATACTCCTGGGCCAAGAACTCTGTCATCAGTACCCCTTGGCCAAGATCTCTGTCATCAATACCCCTGGGCCAAGAAATCTGTCATCAGTACCCCTGGGCCAAGAACTCTGTCATCAGTACCCCTCGGCCAAGAACTCTGTCATCAATACCTCCGGGCCAAGAACTCTGTCTTCAGTACCCCTGGGCCAATAACTCTGTCATCAGTACCCCTGGGTCAAGAACTCTGTGTTCAGTACCCCTGGGGGTACTGAAGACAGAGTCCTTGGCCCAGGGGTATTGATGACAGAGTTCTTGGCCCAGGGGTACTGATGACAGATGTCTTGGCCGAGGGGTACTGATGACAGCGTTCTTGACCCAGGGGTACTGAAGACAGAGTTCTTGGCCCAGGGATACTGATGACACAGTTCTTGGCCGAGGGGTACTGAAGACAGAGTTCTTGGCCCAGGGGTACTGAAGTCAGATTTTTTGGCCGAGAGGTACTGATGACAGAGTTATTGGCCCAGGGGTACTGATGAGAGACTTCTTGGCCCAGGGGTACTGATGACAGAGTTATTGGCCCAGGGGTACTGATGACAGAGTTCTTGGCCCAGGGGTATTGATGACAGAGCTCTTGGCCCAGGGGTACCGATGACAGAGGTCTTGGCCCAGGGGTACTGAAAACAGAGTTACTGGCCCAGGGGTACTGATGACAGAGTTCTTGGCCCAGGGGTACTGAAGACAGAGTACTTGGCCCAGGGGTACTGATGACAGATATCTTGGCCCAGGGGTACTGATGACAGAGTTCTTGGTCCAGGGGTACTGATGAAAGAGTTCTTGGCCCAGGGGTACTGATGACAGAGTTCTTGCCCCAGGAGTACTGATGACAGAGTTCTTGGCCCAGGGGTACTGATGACAGAGTTCTTGGCCCAGGGGTACTGATGACAGAGTTCTTGGCCCAGGAGTACTGATGACAGAGTTCTTGCCCCAGGGGTACTGAAAACCGAGTTCTTAGCCCAGGGGTACTGATGACCGAGTTCTTGGCCCAGGGGTACTGATGACTGAGTTCTTGGCCCAGGGGTACTGATGACAGAGTTCTTGTCCCAGGGGTACTGATGACAGAGTTCTTGGCCCAGTGGTACTGATGACAGAGTTATTGACCCAGGGGTATTGATGACAGAGTTCTTGGCCCAGGGGTACTGATGACAGAGTTCTTGGCCCAGGGGTACTGATGACAGAGTTCTTGCCCCAGGGGTACTGAAAACAGAGTTCTTGGCCCAGGGGTACTGAAGACAGACTTCTTGGCCCAGGGGTACTGATGACAGAGTTCTTGGCCCAGGGGTACTGATGACAGAGTTCTTGGCCCAGGGGTACTGATGACAGAGTTCTTGGTCGAGGGGTACTGATGACAGCGTTCTTGGCCCAGGGGTACTGAAGACAGAGTTCTTGGCCCAGGGGTACTGAAGACAGAGTTCTTGGCCCAGGGGTACTGATGACAGAGTTCTTGGCCCAGGGGTACTGAAGACAGAGTTCTTGGACCAGGGGTACTGATGACAGAGTTCCTGGCCCAGGGGTACTGATGACAGAGTTCTTAGCGCAGGGGTACTGAAGACAGAGTTCTCAGCCCAGGGGTACTGATGACAGAGTTCTTGGCCCAGGGGTACTGAAGACAGAGTTCTTGGCCAGGGGGTACTGATGAGAGAGTTCTTGGCCCAGGAGTACTGATGACAGAGTTCTTGGCCCAGGGGTACTCAAGAAAGAGTTCTTGGCCCAGGGGTACTCATGACAGAGTTCTTGGCCCAGGGGTACTGATGACAGAGTTCTAGACCCAGGGGTACTGATGACAGAGTTCTTGGTGCAGGGGTACTGATGACAGAGTTCTTGGCCGGGGGGTACTGAAGACGGAGTTCTTGGCCCAAGAGTACTGATGACAGAGTTCGTGGCCCAGGGGTACTGATGACAGAGTTATTGGCCCAGGGGTACTGAAGACAGAGTTCTTGGCCCAGGGGTACTGATGACAGAGTTCTTGGCCCAGGGGTACTGAAGACGGAGTTCTTGGCCCAGGGGTACTCAAGACGGAGTTCTTGGCCCAGGGGTACTCATGACAGAGTTCTTGGCCCAGGAGTACTGATGACAGAGTTCTAGACCCAGGGGTACTGATGACAGAGTTCTTGGCCCAGGGGTACTGATGACAGAGTTCTTGGCCCAGGGGTACTGAAGACAGAGTTTTTGGCCCAGGGGTACTGAGGTAGTGCTTGAAATGAGACTTTTTTTGACCCAAATGAGATGAGCGATTTTTTTTTCCTTTTAATAAACGATTTTTTCGTGTCATATGAAATGAGCGATTTTTGTTTCTCGTTTCATTTTTTTCGATATGTCTTGACATATTTGATGTGACGGAAAAAACAACGAGGCATTGTTGATGTTATCTCCAGGCGGCAATGAGTGCACTTCCTACGATGAATGGTACCCATTGAATAAACATTTTGGCCAAGACCTCCTTCGAAGAACTTATCACGTACAACGAACCATTGTTAACACCATTTGTATCATGGTTTGCTTTAGTATTCATTATATGATATGCAGTCCGAGGCTTCCACATTTCTAAAAGCCAATGCTACTCATTGGTGAAATGCTTTTGCCACTATGGCATTCAACAAACCTTATCGTCAATAACAACCTCTTTGCTCAATGCTTTGCTTTACTCTTTACGATGTTGTATCAAGCCGGGGCCTTGTGCATTTTTTAAAACCTATGTTACCCACGGATAATGTGTTTTTGCAAAACAAGCGCTTCAAGAAATGTTTTGAAATACACCATGCCACACTATGTGAAACAAACCATGGTTTCCATGCTATGTCATTGCTAGTCCTAACCCTAATATCATGCACAAAAACAATGTTTTCACACATTGACCATGTGCCTATTTGTCTTTGTTACTCTTGTGGCCTTGTGACCGTTTGAAAACCTATGCTTGCCATTGAAATTGTGTTTTCTTAATCATGTCTTTTAACAAACATTTTCCAATTCAACAAACCGTTCCTCCAATGCTTTGCCTTGGAATCGATAATGTTGCCTTTCACACCATGTACCCTAAGCCATTACTAACGATAACCCTAATATCATGCACAAAAAACAAGGCTTTCTTACATTGACAATGTACCCACTAGTCCTCCTCACTCTCCTCATCGGAGGCCTCTTCCTCTTCCTCCGTGCTCTTTTTCTTATTATACAACTTATAATATTGGTCCTGTAGTGGACCAAAATCAGGAAATAATGCATGTTGCTTCTTACAAAAATGAGAAGTTCAACGTTCTCCGGGGTTCGGCTTGCGCGTCTTCTTGCGACGAGGTGAGAACATCCACTAAATGTCCTTTCCGACGATGCGGACGTTGCCGCCAGCGCGAACCATTGCCCGGCCATTACATAGAGCGTGGGAACCCGCCTTTGATGGTCGCGCCAAAGAGAAATGGTATCAAAGATACCATGCGCGAGAGTTTGATAACTACTCAAATCGGTAGTTCGGATATATGTCAAGTAAGCATCTTGCTCATTTTGCACTTGATGGTCCGGTACACCATGGACCATGTTACCAAAGTTATTGAAAGCCCGATCAATGACGCCTTTCATTTTCTTCAACGGAGGCTTCTCATCCACTTCCAACTCCAAGGCCTCCACTTTCTCCTCCTTCTCCCTTGCTTTGACTAATATTTCAGCAACCTCCATATTTTTGCGGAATACTTCGGCGGCATAACCCACATTTTCTTCTCCTATTAGATCTGCCAAATGCAAGGCCATCGATGGGTCCAATTGTAGGGCGAGGAGGGTACTGTCAGGCGGAAGATGGCTAAAATTTTTCTTCCAGCTGAGTTTTGAGCAGCTGGATGCATTGGGCGATCCCTTCTGGCACCTGCGCATCAGGGCAGACACAGTGGCGACAGTGCATTTGAGGTTTCATTAGGGCCATCTGAGCACGATTATGACTGCGGGTGTGTTTTCGTCTTACATATTTGTGTTCTGCAGCGCAGTAGCTTTCAGATGAGCTCCATAATGTCGAATTCTTGACTGGCGTGGGTCAAGGGCTGTTAAGGGATCGGCACGCTTTCTGTTCACCACCACTTCAAACAGTTCGGTAAAGTGCAGCAACAATCATACCAATGACAGTGGGACGCGTTCTTGAGCACAATCACGGTGAACATGGACAAACCCAGAAGAGACGTCGCGTCTCAGCTGAGTAATCAAAACATGCGCAACGTTGCTTGTCAGATACGATTCGCCCTCCAAAATATTTGTGGCTTCAGCGAACGGCTGCAAAACACCAATCAGAAACCTCAGAACACGAATTTCGGATGCAGTAGGGAGTAGCTGTTGATATTCTTCCTCCATGGAGTCGTCATTGAAAACCTCACGTAATGTTTGAATATGTGCTAACACGCTCTTCGCCATCATAAATGTTGCATTCCATCGCGTTGGCACGTCCTACCCCAATGAATGTGTGTAGGAGATCGAACTTCAGACAAGAGCGCAAGCGCTCTGTGCCTGCTTAACGCGCTGCCGGCATGTCGCAGTGAGCGAATGGAGGAGCAAATGACCAATCGTTCGACGGGAGGAGGAGAAAACAGGAGTGAGTACACGAACAATCAATGCAAGAGAGAGCAAAAACCAGTGCGTCTGAACCATGCAATGAAGGTGTGAATGCACAACCGTGCCAAACTCGAAATCCAACAAGTGCGCAAGCGCTTTCTTCCTAGTCAACGCGCTGCATGTCGCAGTGAGCGAATGGAGGAGCGAAAGACCGATGGATCAATGGGAGAAAAAGGAAACAAGAGTGAGTACACGAACAATCAATGCAAGAGAGAGCGAAAACCAGTGCGTCTGAACCTTGCGATGAAGGTGTGTATACAAAACCCTGCCAAACTCGAGTTTCAACAAGTGCGCAAGCGCTTTCTTCCTAGTCAACGCGCTGCATGTCGCAGTGAGCGAATGGAGGAGCGAAAGACCGATGATCCTTCGACGGGAGAAGGAGAAAACAGGAGCGAGTACATGAACAAGCAATGCAAGAGAGAGCAAAAACCAGTGCGTCTGAACCATGCGATGAAGGTGTGAATGCACAACCCTGCCAAACTCGAAATCCAACAAGAGCGCAAGCGCTTTCTTCCTAGTCAACGCGCTGCATGTCGCAGTGAGCGAATGGAGGAGTACACAACCCAGCAATGCAAGAGAGAGCGGACACCACTGCGTTCGAACCACGCGACCTCAAGCAATGGAAAGAAGGCGATTGAACGATTGAACACTCGAGTAACAGACCTGCCTCAGTGAGAAATTGGGTGCCGCCATGCTTGCGTGCTGCCTGCGTCAGTTTGCAAGGCACTTTGGTGGAGTTGTTAACATATCCAACGAGTTTCTTACATTTTGCAATCACTGCCACCACAGTGTTGATAGAATCGTCGTCTGCTGGATTTCCTGCATTTCCAATGCCATACTGTACGCAGCGTTGTAGGGTATGGGCGTAACAACCTCTGAAGTTGAGGTCCATCAACCCAACTGCCTTTTTCATATTTGCGGCATTGTCGGGCGTAATCACACTAATGTCGTCACTACTCAAGTCCTTTCTGCGTAGCACAGCCCCAAGCCAGCTGGCTATTGCTACTCCTGTGTGGCTGTCTTCAGGAAACACGTTCACATCCAAAAGTACATGGACAAAGTGCAGATCTCCAGTGAGGAAGGACGCGTTTGCGGCTCCATAGGCATTATGCTGAACTGTGGAGGTCCACAAATCAGTTTGTAACGCGATAGCAGGTTGTCCCCATTTCTCCTTTGCTTCAAACAGCATTTGGTGTAACTTCTTCTCCATCATTGCTTTGGCGACTGATAGAATCTTTCTGATCGTCTGTGCACAGGCTGGTGTATAACGAGCACGGAGACCACCCAAAAAAGCACGCAGTGTGGCGCTCTCAACTGTAGGTGCAATTGGTGCAAGAGCAGACACTAGCCACTTGGTAAGACGATAGTGATGAACCAGGCTTCTGGCAAAGGGCATGTTATACTGCAAGGAACCCTGTGCATCCTGTACCACTTTGTGGTGAGGTGAGTACACTGCAAGTTGCACCCAAAGGCTGTAATGTTTGCGCTTCATGTGTGACAACAGTGCACTAGTTGATGAAGCATGGTTGGTGACTTTCTGCCCACACACGCGACAGCTGAAGAGGCCTGGATTCAACTTCAGAAAGTGGTCGTACACTCTTGATCTCTGCTTTGCAGGTCTGAGGCAAGGCAAACACTGCGCTGGTGTCCCAGGAGTTGCTGGTGTACTTGAAGAAGATGCCGTGTCCTGCGATCCCTGTGAACTCTGAGAAAGGTGACCATCACGACGGGCTTGTTCAGCAGCAGTAATAAGCTTACAATTGTCTCCAGCATACCCTTTGAACTGTGTCTCACTGATTGCATATGTCTGCAGTTCCCCAGTGTTCTCCTTGACCTGCATCTGAAAAGCGCCTGGTGGATGCTTGCCTTTAGGCCATTGGTAGTCTGGGTCCCAGGAAAGAATCTCTGCTTCCCATTTTTTTTTGCGATCAACACCACTGAGTCCAGACCAGAACCTGCCAGGAACTTGGAATGTAACCCCAATATTGTTCACTTTGTCCACCAGCAGGATGTGTGGCTGCATTTCTGTCAGTGAAAAATGCAGAATCATGAAGGATCTTACATTGAAACGTTGCAAGAAACAATTCAAACGTGTACTGATTTGTTTTTTTTGCAATGTGAAGTGCTGTTGTGGCAGACAGAAAAATGTCGCTTTTTTCGCTGCGCTGGCAGTGCACATGCTGCAGCTCTGGTGAGCATGCTGCCACTGAGATTTGTAGGGGAATTTTTCCAAAAAAGTTACGGAGAATTTGCCGTGGAATAGTTCATTTATGTATTGTTTTCGCTGTTCTGCAATGGTTAGCGTAGTTTTGCCGCAAAAAAAATATCGCTTTTGTTACAATATCATTCAGCAGGCAATAACAACAACCATCCAAAAGCCTCTAGGAAATACAAGAATGCAAATACGCAAACACCATAATGTCAAAAACAAGGAGTGCTGGTGGTGGCTGTTCTGCAATGGTTAGCGTAGTTTTGCCGCAAAAAAAATGTCGCTTTTGTTACAATATCATTCAGCAGGCAATAACAACAACCATCCAAAAGCCTCTAGGAAATGCAAGAATGCAAATACCCGAACAACATAATGTCAAAAACAAGGAGTGCTGGTGGTGGCTGTTCTGCAATGGTTAGCGTAGTTTTGCCGCAAAAAAAGAATGTCGCTTTTGTTACAATATCATTCAGCAGGCAATAACAACAACCATCCAAAAGCCTCTAGGAAATACAAGAATGCAAATACCCAAACACCACAATGTCAAAAACAAGGATTGCTTGAGGGAGCGGATTGTTGAGCCTGAAGCATCGCAGTGTCATTGATTTGGATGCCAGTTTCTCATTTTCTCGAAGAAAAAGGGTGTTTTTCATGAAATGAGCGATTTTTTGTTCTCGTTTCATATGGAATGAGCGATTATTTTGTCTCGTTTCACTTTTTTCGAGAATATTTTTTCTCATTTCAAGCACTATACTGAGGACAGAGTTCTTGGCCCAGGGGTACTGATGACAGAGTTCTTGGCCCAGGGGTACTGAAGACAGAGTTCTTGGCCCAGGGGTACTGATGACAGAGTTCTGGGCCAGGGGTACTGGAGACAGTGTTCTTGGCCCAGGGGTACTGATGACAGAGTTCTTGGCCCAGGGGTACTGATGACAGAGTTCTTTGCGCAGGGGTACTGAAGACAGAGTTCTTGGCCCAGGGGTACTGAAGACAGAGTTCTTGGCCCAAGGGTACTGATGACAGAGTTCCTCGCCGAGGGGTACTGAAGAGAGAGTTATTGGCCCAGGGGGACTGAAGACAGAGTTCTTGGCCCAGGGGTATTGATGACAGAGTTCTTGGCCCAGGGGTACTGATGACAGACTTCTTGGCCCAGGGGTACTGATGACAGAGTTCTTGGCCCAGGGGTACTGATGACAGAGTTCTTGCCCCAGGGGTACTATAAAAAGAGTTCTTGGCCCAGGGGTACTGAAGACAGAGTTCTTGGCCCAGGGGTACTGATGACAGAGTTCGTGGCCCAGGGGTACTGAAGACAGAGTTCTTGGCCCTGGGGTACTGATGACAGAGTTCTTGGCCCAGGGGTACTGATGACAGAGTTCTTGGCCCAGGGGTACTGATGACAGAGTTCTTGGCCGAGGGGTACTGATGACAGAGTTCTTGGCCGAGGGGTACTGAGGACAGAGTTCTTGGCCCAGGGGTACTGATCACAGAGTTCTTTGCCCAGGGTTACTGATGAGAGAGTTCTTGGCCCAGGGGTACTGAAGACAGAGTTCTTGGCCCAGGGGTACTGATGACAGAGCTCTTGGCCCAGGGGTACTGATGACAGAGTTCTTGGCCCAGGGGTACTGGAGACAGTGTTCTTGGCCCAGGGATACTGATGACAGAGTTCTTGGCCCAGGGGTACTGATGACAGAGTTCTTGGCCCAGGGGTACTGGAGACAGAGTTCTTGGCCCAGGGGTACTGAAGACAGAGTTCTTGGCCCAGGGGTACTGATGACAGAGTTCTTGGCTGAGGGGTACTGAAGAGAGAATTATTGGCCCAGGGGTACTGAAGACAGAGTTCTTGGCCCAGGGGTATTGATGACAGAGTTCTTGGCCCAGGGGTACTGATGACAGAGTTCTTGGCCCAGGGGTACTGATGACAGAGTTCTTGGCCCAGGGGTACTGATGACAGAGTTCTTGCCCCAGGGGTACTGAAAACAGAGTTCTTGGCCCAGGGGTACTGAAGACAGAGTTCTTGGCCCAGGGGTACTGATGACAGAGTTCTTGGCCCAGGGATACTGATGACAGAGTTCTTGGCCCAGGGGTACTGATGACAGAGTTCTTGGCTGAGGGGTACTGATGACAGAGTTCTTGGCCCAGGGGTACTGAGAACAGAGTTCTTGGCCCAGGGGTACTGAGGACAGAGTTCTTGGCCCAGGGGTACTGATGACAGAGTTCTTGGCCCAGGGGTACTGAAGACAGAGTTCTTGGCCCAGGGGTACTGATGACAGAGTTCTTGGCCAAGGGGTACTGATGACAGAGTTCTTGGCCCAGGGGTACTGAAGACAGAGTTCTTGGCCCAGGGGTACTGATGACAGAGCTCATGGCCCAGGGGTACTGATGACAGAGTTCTTTGCCCAGGGGTACTGGAGACAGAGTTCTTGGCCAAGGGGTTCTGAAGACAGAGTTCTTGGCCCAGGGGTACTGATGACAGACTTCTTGGCCGAGGGGTACTCAAAAAAGAGTTCTTGACCCAGGGCTATTGACGACAGAGTTCTTGGCCCAGGGGTACTGATGACAGAGTTCTTGGCCCAGGGGTACTGATGACAGAGTTCTTGGCCCAGGGGTACTGATGACAGAGTTCTTGGCCCAGGGGTACTGATGACAGAGTTCTTGGCCCAGGCGTACTGATGACAGAGTTCTTGGCCCAGGGGTACTGATGACAGAGTTCTTGGCCGAGGGGTACTGATGACAGATTTTTGGCCGTGGGGTACTAATGAGAGAGTTCTAGACCCAGGGGTACTGATGACAGAGTTCTTGCCCCGGGGGTACTGATGACAGAGTTCTTGGCCCAGGGGTACTGATGACAGAGTTCTTGGCCCAGGGGTACTGATGACAGAGTTCTTGGCCCAGGGGTACTGATGACAGACTTCTTGGCCCAGGGGTACTGACGACAGAGTTCTTGGCCCAGGGGTATTGATGAGAGATTTCGTGGCCCAGGGCTACTGAAGACAGAGTTCTTGGCCCAGGGGTACTGATGAGAGACTTCTTGACCCACGGGTACTGATGACAGAGTTCTTGGCCGAGGAATACAAAAAAGAGAGTTCTTGGCCCAGGGGTACTGAAGACAGAGTTCTTGGCCCAGGGGTACTGAAGACAGAGTTCTTGGCCCAGGGTTAGGCAGGCAGGGCAGGCCGGCGAAGAGGGACAGAGGGACAAGGCGGGGAAAGCGGGAGGAGAGGAACCAAACCCCCCCCCCCAAACGTACACACACCCCACTGTCGCGCACCGGGCCGCAGCCGGGCGCCAACAGAGCCCGCCATGGAGCCGAACGGGCCCGCCAGAGAAAGGGTGTGTCCCCGCGCCTGCGCAACAGCACGCCCGGGCAAGGAGCGCGCGCCACACGCAGGCCAAGCAGGGCACACGCGCAGCACCGCACGCCAGCACGCACCAAGGCACAAAACATGACACCACCACGGCAAACACCCACACCCGACGACGAACGAACCGCCAAGAACAAGTCCAAGCCCCGCAGTCCCCACAGCGCAACAGCCGCCGTTCGGATGGACGTTTGTGCGCCCGGCAGGGTACCCAACCCCTGCCGGTTACGAAACTGCCGCCGTCCGGACGGACGTGTGTGCGCCCGGCAGTGAACCCAGCCCCTGCCGGCTACGAACCAGCCGCCGTCCGGATGGACGTGTGTGCGCCCGGCAGTGAACCCAGCCCTGCCGGCTACGAAACAACCGCCATCCGGATGGACGTGTGTGCACCCGGCAGTGAACCCAGCCCCTGCCGGCTACAAAACAGCCGCCGTTCGGACGGATGTGTGCGCGCCCGGCAGTGAACCCAGCCCCTGCCGGCTACGAAACAGCCGCCGTCCGGAGGGACGTGTGTGCGCCCGGCAGTGAACCCAGCCTCTGTCGGCTACGGAACAGCCGCCGTCCGGAGGGACGCGTGAGCATCCGGCGGGCACGCACTGCCTGCTGGACGGGCTACTCGACCACCGGGCCCGCGCCACCCGGAGGGGTGAGTGCTCAGTTATCACCAACCACACGCTCAACGGTACCACACCCAACACCACCCGCAATGACACACCGTCACCACCACCATACACGCCCGCCCGCCACCACACACCCAAGGCCCATCATCAGGGCCGCCCGCCGACACCACAACCACCAAGCAATCCAGCCGCAACCACCACCACCACCCAGCCCACACCGGCCCGACCACACCCGCCACCAGCCGGCCAGGCACGTCAGAGAACCCACCATCACGCCCGACCACACCGCGCAGGCGACGCACCCACATACAGCACCCAACCCCAAGCACCCACACCGGCACCATCCACACAGCGCATACACCAGCCACGCACCATCAGACAACACAAGCTGCCCACCAAGTACACGTCCAGGCGCGCACCCGCACCCAACCACGCCGACCAAGCGCCCAGCGCACCGACCCCCACCACCATCGCCACACACAACGGCACAAACCGCACACAGGCAGCCACACAACGCCGGCACCAACTCCACGGGCAGAAAGGCGGACAAACCGCAGCCATCAACACACCCGCACCAACAAGCGCACCTAAGATACCCGGCACAGGCCACACACACCGAGCGCCACACCACCAGCCGCACCCACCTCCGGCTGACCACCGACACCGAAGAACCCAACATCGCGCCTGGCCGCACTGCCGCCCTCCCCTCTCCGCCAGCCTCTTACCGGCAGCACCGCCACCCAAAGCATCACCAACAACACCCTCCCCCCCGGCAACACTCACGACGCCGCCGCCAGGCACACCACCATCCACTTGCACCACACCTGCAACACCCCCACGCTCAACACAACCCATAGCACCCACACCGGAAACCGCCAACACCGCCGTCCCACCCTTATCACCTGCAGCACCGTCACCATCGACGTCGCCAGCGGCACCGCCATCACGCCTGACCACACCGCGCGGACGACACGCCCACAACCAGCACCCAACCCCAAACACCCACACCGACACTACCCACGCCGACCAGACCCCACAACATACACGCAAAGCACACACCGGCCACGCTCCACCAGACAACACAAACCTCGACACGGGCGGCAACAGCGCACCCGCCGCCCAAAGACCCCCCGCAACCCGCACCAAGTACACACCAACACGCGCACCCGCACCTAACCACGCCCACCAAGCGCCCGGCGCACCGACCCCCACCGCCACCACCACACGCACAGGCAGCCGCCCAATGCCGGCACCGACTCCACGGGCAGACAGGCAGACAAACCACCTCGTCGGCCTCCCCAACAACACCATCACCCGATCCACCACCTGCGGCACCAACGCCACGATCGCCCGTTGCACCAACGGCAACCCCCCCTCCAGCCCCCCACCACCTGTTCCCAACGCGTCACCTACGGCACACACCGGCCTCACCGTCACCCGGTGCATCGCTTGCGTCACCCTCGCCATCGGCACTACGGACGACACCATCGCCCACAGCACCCCCAGCACCACCCTACGCAAGGACAGTACCAGCGGCGCCATCAGCCGGCACACCACCTGCAACACCCACATCAACATCGCCACCACACATGACATCATCTGCAGCGCCCTCACCATCAACGTCACCTGCAGCACCCTCACCGCCGACATCACCTGTTACGCCACCACCCACTGCACCACCTACAGCGACCATCGGAGCCGCAGGCCCCCCCAGCGCCCGCCCCGTCACCTATGACACCATCAGCGTCACCAACCCTGTCGCCGCCCGGCGCATCACCTGAAGCACCCACGTCAACAACACAAACCCGTTTCGACGCCTACAGCACCCCCCACGTAGGCGTCACCAGCATCTCCTCCACCCATTGCATCGCCCACAGTGCCCCAGCCGAACCCACCGCGCCTTTGGCGCACAGATACCCGACACCCTCACAAACCAGCCACGCCCACACTGCCCACCACCCCATCAGCCCACGCCATGAACACACCCACACGCACGCTTGCGCCCGGCCACGCCACCCAGGCACTACCCAGGAGCCGCGACAACCCACGCAAGCGCCACGCCACCACTGCCGCCGACCACCCGCCGTCAGCACCCCCCGGACCGGCGCCCTGGAAACAGGAAGCCTGGGGGCCGGCGCACACACAGGGAACCCAGAGCGCAACAGCCACCCGACCCCCGTCCCCCACGACACCCACGCCCACACCGGCGCCGGCACCGGCACACACCCACACCAACGCACAGCGACCCAGCGAGCCCCCCCCCAAAGAAAAAAAAAACAAAGCAAAACAAGCCAGCGAAAAGAGAGGAGCAAGAGAAGGCAGAGGAAGATACCGCGGGGAGAGCAGAAGGTAAACACGCAAGCCCACACGCGTGCCCCCCCCCCCCAGCCCACCCGACCCCGCATGTCCCGCACCCTCCCAGGAACCGCGAAGCCCAAGACCACCCCCCAGGCACCACCACAACAGACCACCATGAGGAGCCGCCGAGGACGACACGCGACACACCGCCGCCAACCACACCGATGACACCGACACAAGCCCCACCCCCACAACCCAGCGCACCCCCCGCTGTGGCGCGCCAACACAAAATGGTGCCCCAATGGATGCGGTACACCCCAAAAGCCCCCTTCAGCCAGCCGACCAGAGACCACCAGGGGACGCACCAAGGGGACACCGCGGCAGACCCACCCACAGTGAGGCCCCGACACCCGCTACCAGCCGGCAGCCTACCACGGGCACCCGAGCAAATAGCCCCCCACCCACCGTGGAAACGATACACCCCAGCCACACAACGCCACTCACCACCCGCGGGCGACGCACCGGGGACACAACACGCCCAAGATGCCGCGACCCACTGAATGTGGACCCCGCAAACGCAATAGCCCGCGCGTGGCCCATACACGGCGCTCCCCGCACCACTGGGCCCACTCATCGGTGGGCCGACACCCCCAAGCACCACACGGCCACACCCCCCTGGTTGCGACACTCCAGTCCCACACACCCCGCCCGAGGGGACTGCAGGCCCCACACCCCACCGACCCTGCACGGCCCACGTACTGAAACACGCCAGGACGACGACCAAGAGACCGCGCGGGGCTGCCCGACACCGCCAGAGGGCCAGCCACGGGAGACAACCCACCCCACCAGACCTGCACACGGTGCCCCCCCCCCCCCACCGGGAAGGCCACCACACAACACAACACCACCATACCACACCGCAGCCCCCTCCCCCACCCGGGGACATGGGACACCACAGCCCACCAACTGAGGAACGAAGCCGCGCTACGCCGACTCCGCACCCCACCCCACCGGCACCACCCCTGGAAACCCCGCACACCTCACGCCAGCTCAACGACCACCACCGGCCACAACCGGAACCGCACACAGGGGCGACACCACCGGCCAGGACAGTCACCAGGGAGCAGCCACACACCACAACCACGCCAAACAGCGCGCTTCCCCGGACACCGACGCACGACCCCGCACCAGCCGCCACACGTGCCCCGAGCACCAGCATCACACGCCCACCGTGCCATGAAGCAGCACCCCAACACGTGAACACACACGATGACCCCATGGCCCTGGACATCGACAGCCTGCTAGAGCTTGAGCTCCCACACACGGAGGACACGGAGCATCATATGGGCCTCACCCCGCCGGGGCTCGAGCCCGCAGCAAGCGTCCCCGCGGACCCCAGCCCGCATAATGCCCCCCTGCGCCCCGCCCCCCGCGAGCGGGCGCCCTGGACGCACCTGTCCAGCGCCCTGCGGCGGCACCACCCCACCCACGAAGCCAGCAAAGGGCCCGCCGAGTACCGGGCGTCCCTCGAGCACGACCTGCCCAACGTCACGGGGCCAGGACTCCACGGGTACACCACCGCCCCCCCCCCCTCCAGGCACCCCCACACAAGAATGGGAGGACGAGTACGCCGTCGACTTCACCGACATGACGGCATACGTGGAAAGCGTGGAGGACCCGGAGCAAGACACCGTCCTCAGCCTCCTCGCCTACCACAGCCGGAGATGGGGCCACCAGGTCACCCTCCACCGACCGCAGGACAGACCCAACCAGTGGTCCCCAGAGCAGACGGCGAAGTGGGACATCGTCCTCCAACTCACCCCCGAGGGCTTCTACATTCTCACACACAGCGGATTACCCGACGCCACACCCAATGCACAGGCGCTGCCGCTAGCCCAGCCCCAGTGTAATAGGCTGGCCTGGGCAACTAGGACAGGGCTGCAGGCCCTGGCGCGATTGCGCCTTTGGCGCGTCGCCATGGTAAACGCCAGAGTGGCAGAGATCAAGATTTGTAGTGAGTCTGTGGATTTCGATGATTGTCTGGTTGGGTTTTTTATTATCAAATATAGATTGCAGTGTTTGATTGTTGCTGCGGTTATATCCCATTCTTGAGTGCATCATTTGCGATGTTGTGTTTGTTTCCAGTTCCCCTCTCCATGTAAATATGGGTATAACAAGGCTGCCGTCGAAGTACAATGCTGCATGCGACGCCAGCTGGCATGCAGAGCCCAGCGTCAAGGACATGATGGCCCGTGCAGTGCACCGGCAGTGAACAGGACCCAGAATCAAGTACGTGTTACGCGTTGTGCAAGTGTGCAAGGGTGAACAAGGAGGGAGACATCACAGTGGGGTCAACGCAGCAAGCAGAACCAAGGAGCGGTAAAAGAGTTTGAAGATTTGGGCAAGCCAAGGCCTTAGGCAAAATGACGCTTTGTGGATTTTGTGGGTTTTGGAAAAGTTGAAAGAGACCGAGTACAGCACAAACAAAAGTGTTATACAAAATCTTCAATCAAGAAGAAGGCCGCGAGGAGTGCGCCAGCAACGGCGCTGAAGACTTGCGCCCGCAGGCGCTATAACGCCGCGCCAGAGGGCGCTGAAGGCCAGCCTGCAGAGGGGGCGTTCAAGAACGGTGCCAGCGAGCGTCCTGAGGTCTTATGGTGCTGGCGGTGAGGCCAGCGAACGTCTGGATGACCTATGGGGCTGGCACTGAAGCCAGCGAGCATTGGGGAAAGCGTGCGCCAGTGAGGGCGCTCTGGGACAGCGTGGACGCGTCAAGAAGTGCACCGGTGAGGGTGCAGTACATGCGCCAGCGAAGGCGCTGAAGACTTGTGCCCGCAGGCGCTATGGAGTCGTGCCACTGAGGGCACTGATGACCAGCCTGCACCAGGGGGCGCCAAGAACAGTGCCAGCGCGAATGGAGGGCGCTCCATTTAGAATGATGGGAAGGTAAATTTTGAGTTTGTAATTGAGGCGCCGACAGCGCCAGAAAGTATGCTGTTTGGCATGTATGCATGGAATATATATGCACCTTTGCCCTGGTTTGTCGCTGTGGAGCCTTTTTTGTTCAGTACCACAGGCGTCAGCACAACAGGGCAAGGGTGCTTACAGTGGCTGGGTGTGAAGTAGATGGGCGGGTGGTAAGCTGCAGTGTGTGTGTGTGATTGCCTAGTTGAGGCCCCACCCACTGGCGGGCGAGTGCATGGCTGGTGGGGTGCTGTGTGTGGTTGTGGGTACGCGTAAGGGTCAGCCTCTACGACAGGGGTGGTGGGGGAAGTGGTCCAGGTAGGACGTATGCAAGGAGCGTGGTTGAGCAAGAGTAGCTCCCTTCCAGCCCCAATAAGTATCCCCCAGAAGCCGGACGCCTTTGGTGCCCAGGCCAGCAAAGACTCCATTATCTAGACTGCAGCACTGCAAGCAAGCATGCAGCCGCAGCCCGCCCCCACGCCCCTAGTTATGCCTTTTGTAGGTTTTGTTGCCCAGGCCAACCATTGAGTTTTTACTTGTTTTTCAGACTCTCCACGCTCCGTGTCGTGTCTTAGGAGGGGAGTGTAATAAGCTGGCCTGGGCAACTAGGACAGGGCTGCAGGCCCTGGCGCGATTGCGCCTTTGGCGCGTCGCCATGGTAAACGCCAGAGTGGCAGGGATCGAGATTTGTAGTGAGTCTGTGGATTTCGATGATTGTCTGTTTGGGTTTTTTATTATTAAATATAGATTGCAGTGTTTGATTGTTGCTGCGGTTATATCCCATTCTTGAGTGCATCATTTGCGATGTTGTGTTTGTTTCCAGTTCCCCTCTCCATGTAAATATGGGTATAACAAGGCTGCCGTCGAAGTACAATGCTGCATGCGACGCCAGCTGGCATGCAGAGCCCAGCGTCAAGGACATGATGGCCCGTGCAGTGCACCGGCAGTGAACAGGACCCAGAATCAAGTACGTGTTGAGCGTTGTGCAAGTGTGCAAGGGTGAACAAGGAGGGAGACATCACAGTGGGGTCAACGCAGCAAGCAGAACCAAGGAGCGGTAAAAGAGTTTGAAGATTTGGGCAAGCCAAGGCCTTAGGCAAAATGACGCTTTGTGGATTTTGTGGGTTTTGGAAAAGTTGAAAGAGACCGAGTACAGCACAAACAAAAGTGTTATACACCCAGGAGGACGACGCAGACGCACCCCCCCCGGAGGAATGTAATTGGGACCCCCGCACAGCCACCACCGAACGCATGCCGCACCGGCTCACCAAACGTCACCTCCCCCACGACTACCATGCCACCAACGACTCGCGGGGACCCCGCACACTGCCCCTGCAGTGGGCATCACCCGAAGGCACCTTGACGTGGGGGGAAATCCTCCCCAGCACCGTGGCGCTCACGTACCTGTGGCTCCAGGACGCGGACACGCACACGCAGCCCCCCGGCACACACCTCCTCCTCACCCTAGAGGGAGAGGCCGCCGTCGAAAATGTCCACACAGCGGAGGGAGATGACTACGTGACGGCGAACGCAGACACCGCAGTATGGCTGCACACTCACGAGCACACCACACCCCCCACCGTAGTACCGGGACCACACCCCTGGCACGTGGTCAACGTGCGACCGCCCACAGGGGCAGACACAGGAAGCGCCCAACAGGGATGGGCGGACAGGTGGGCACACGTGTGCGCCTCCCAGCACGAAGGGCTGCACAGGCCCTCCCTCACCAGTCACGCCCTCGAGCCAGCCCCCACCACGGCCAAATCCCACACCGGGGCGGCCCCCCCCACCGGAGTCTGGGCCTACACGCGCACCCTCCAGCGCGAGGCAGCGGAAGCCCTCAAGACTGCCATCTCCAACCACAAGGGCCTCGTGCACACCGCCTACGATAACACGCAAAAGGACTACACTCTATGGTGGCACCGGCCCGCACCAGAAGGGGGCCTGTAGCCACCGGCAGACCAGCCTGGCATCGGCCTAGACCTCACAGCTTTCGCCCTGCCCGTCGCCGCCATGGCCCAGCAAGTTGGGGCGCCACCCCAATTGGCACCGTCCATCATCAAAGAAACGGCGGCACGCCACAACCCAGCTTTCGCACACTTCCGGGGACGCTCCATGCATCCCACCCTAGAGGACCCCGACCTCCCTGCCCACGATGCGTGGGCCGTCCACATCCTCGTGCCCCACGACACCGCGCCCAAAAAAGGAGGACGTGACGGCACGCATCACCAAGCAACTCCCCAATACCGCACTCCACTACGACATACTAACGCCAAACGTCATCGTCACCACAACACGGGTCGCGACCACTACTACCTTCAGGCCACGCATGAGCGCTCCACCGTCACCATATACACCTTCACCACCTACCCTGGCCTCCAGCCACCGCAACACCACCCGCGCCCGGCATGGAAGCATCCACTACACGTCGCCCCGACCTCGCGCAAAAGGCCCACCCACCACGCGCCCCCTCCTGCCGACAGCACCGCCCTCCACACAGCCCGCAGACAGGCCGCGGCACACCACCAAAACCACCTGCTCCCACGCATTAACGCTGGACCCGGCACCGTCACCGAGGCCACCCACAAAAGCACCTTGAACCTAATGGCCGGCAAGCTACGCCCCAAAATGGCACTGGAGGACACATTCTGGATATACTATGGCGAAAGCCGCACGGCACTGGTGGCGGACCTCCGCACCATCATCCCCCGCCACATCCAGCGCGCGGTAGGGCCCTTCACCGTGTACGCGGTACCGCACCCCATAACAGCCCAATGCACCCACTGCAACCCTCGGTGCGCGCTACCATGCGCAGGCGCTCTGCAGCAACCCCTGCCCACCTCTACCTACAGTGGGGGCATATACCTCGGCACTATACCCGGGGACCCACACCCCTACCTCCTGCCCGCAGTGGACCGCCACCACGCCATACCACTACACCTTGTCGAGCACCTGGCGGTGGGACCATCCCCCTTCCAGAAGCGCCCCCCCCACACCCCATCCGACCGACGCCCGCAAGATGAGCTGACGCACGCACACCTGGACCCAAACGCGCCATCGCACTCCTCACCCTAAAGGCGGAAGCCACCATCCCCCGAGACCTGGAGGGGGAAAACCGCCTCATGGTGGAAGGGCTGACGGAACACGTCCTGATCACAGCCATGTACGCAACGGCGTCCGCCTCCCGCCTCTGGGAGGACCGCCCCTCCCCACCTCTAGCCCAGGCAGCGCAGGATGCCCCCGACACGGGCCCTACCGCCGAGGACATCCACCAAATCCTCAACATGCGAGCACCCCCGAAGACCCACCCCCAAGTCGGCCCCATGCAGCTCGTCAGCTGGGACGCCATGGACGCCCCCCCGACCACCACGGAGGTCCACATCCTCAAACACCGGGACACCTGGTGGACGGTGGAATGGGACGACCACGGCAAGGTCAGACGGGCAACGGCACACGCCCCTGACGACGAAGTGCCGCCCCCACCACGCGGAGGGGATCGCATGCGACTCGCCGCACGCATCTCCCACGCCCCAGTCACCAGAGGCAGCCTGGGAAGCGCTGCACTACGCCCTCTACTGGGCGCAGGGGGCGCCAGAAGGCCCCCTCCCCCCGGAACGCACCCCAGCGTGGACACGCCACACCACCCGCTACACGGCCCACATGCGCCGCCACGGTACAGGCACCGGGCACCGGCTCCTCACCTGGCCCACGGACCCGCCCGACACCCTGCAGGAGGCCGAGGAAGTGCTTGGCCTCATGACCAAGCAAGTGTTCCAGCTGAAGGACCCCGTCCCCACGTCCAAGCCCGACGTCCCAGCCGCCCGCGAACACCCTGTGTTTGCACCGGGCCACGCACCCGTACAGCAGCCCCAGGGCGCACCTCCCCAACGGGGACAACCCGCTGCCCGGCGCCGCCAAGGTGCGCAGAAGCGCAAGGCCCCCGCACAGGCCAAACCCACGCCCAAGCCAAGAGCCAAGTTGAAGAGCTGGACCAAAGAGGAATCCGCTGCCCTGTATCCCGAATACGCCATCGGTACCCGGGTGCAGCTGCCCTTCGAGTATGCCACAGCCGCGGGCGCCTCCAAGTGGATATGGGCCGCAGGGGAGGTCAAGCACCAGTACCTCATCACCGGGGACCACCAGGGGTTCGGGATCCACGTCAAGTGGGACCCGGCCACCCCCAACGACAAGAAGGTGGGGCGCACCATCGAACTCTGGCGAGACCGAACCGGTCGTGAGATGGTCCCCATGCAGCTGTGCGTCCCCGACACGGAGCACCTCACCGGCACCGAGTACACGAGCGAAGTTCACAATGCATGGCCCGTACCCCAGCCCCAGAAGCAGAACCGCAAGGCACCCGCAGCTCAGGGCGTCATCGACCTCCTCGACGCCTGACGGGGCCAGGGCCGGACACGGCCCGCCCCTCCAACTACCGGTCCCCAGAAACAGGCACCTGCGGAAGCCCAGGGCCCGCATCAACATCCTCAACGAGCCTGCGGTCGCCTACGACCCCACCAAGGCCGCCACACTGCAAGCCATGCCCGGGCCACACCCCCAAGGCGCAGACCTCCTGGGGTCCTGGAGCAAGCCCTGTGCAGAGCGGACCAACCCGAACCAGCACCGATCCTGGACCTGGAGGGGAACAAATATCACGCCCACTGGCAACGGGGGGTGCCTCTCTACCACAAGACGTCGGTCATGGTGCATGCCCACCCCGACCTCGGAGTGGATGGTCGCCTCGGGGCGTACGAGTGCGTGGGGCCCGGATTGCAGCTAAAGGTGCTACTCACGCACGTCCCATTCGGGGAGGAGACCAAGGACTTGGTGGACAGCCTGAGCCTGGCAGACCGCGGACTCTGCCTCCTGGCACCCACCATCATCATAGGCGACCTAACGCCGCCCCCACTGACGACGACCGCACCGGCCCACCCACAGCCACCGACATAGCTGTCTGGGACGCCATGCACCAACTCGGCCTCACCGACCTCACGGCAGGACTCACCGACACACCCTCCCATTACCCCCACCAAGCCGGCACCCACCCATCCCGCATCGACACGTGCTACGGGGACCCAACCACGGTGCGCGTCCACGAAGCAGCCTACGGGGACCTCCCGCCCACAAGCACGGGCCACTGACCCCTCTACATCGACCTCATCATCCCCAACCTCCCCCCGGCCGCGGCCACCCTGCCAGACGACACCCTCCCACCCACACTGCAGTTCCCGGCTGAGGACGACCACGGCGCCTGGCACAGGTATAACAGGGCCCTACACGCCATCCTGCGCCGCCCGAATGCACCGACACTCACCACCGCCATGCGCCGGGCGGCACAAGCATGCGGCATGGAGCGTGACACCAGCCACACGGGAGCACCACCAGACCTCACCCTCCAACAACTCGTCCATGACATCTGGACCACGAAAGAGGAACTCGCCACCCTGCTACGCGCCAGCACACCGGGGGCACGAGACCCGGACGCCCACCTCCGTGTGCTCCTCACCACCCGCAGCCACCAACTCCAGGAATGGCACGCCCACCGCATAGCAGCCGCAGCCCAGGAATGCGAAAGATACGGCAGTAACGACACGCCGTACAAGTCCCTGAGGTACGTAAGCCGCATCCTGGAGGACACGGGGCGCCGTACCATCCACGCGGTGCGCACCCCCAAGGGAGGCCTCACCAATGACCCCAACGCCGTCCTCCAGGCAGTCCTGGACAGCTTTCTGGCACTACACGGGGACGCCCTCTCCGAGCTCGACCCCCACACCAGAAACACCATCCGCGAGCATGTGCCCAGGGTCTTCAACCGGGAACAGCAGCGCGCCATCGAGCACGACCCCTTCAGCATCTCAGAACTGCAACGCGCCCTAGACCACCTGAAGAAGGGGGTCCTGCCCGGCGTCCACAGTTTGCCGGCCGAAGCGTACCAACGCCTCACCCTGCCCGTCAAACGCCGCCTGGCAGCCCGCCTGTGGGCCATCGTCAGGGGCGCCACGCCCATCCCCCCTGAGTGGGCCAACCTGGTCCACCCCCTCTACAACAAGGGGGACTGGGTGCAGCCGGGGAACTGGCGGCCCATAGTCTGCGCCACCACCGAGGTCAAGCTGGTGTGGGAGCTCATCCTAGGCCGCATCGCGCTGGGGGTCTTCGCCCACGTGCCCGCCAGCATGTGGGGAGCCATGGCCGGCCATGGCCATCTTCCTCCAGGGCACCGCACTCGACATAAACCCCTACGAGATGATTATCGCCTCCTTCGATGTCCAAGGCGCGTTCCCCCACGCCCCACACCGGCTAATCACGGAGGTATGGGATGCCATGGGCCTCCCATTCCTATCCTTCATGACCGGGTACATCCAAACCCGACTCTACGCCGTCATCACAGCCGCAGGCCCCACCCCTTGGACCGGCACAGACAGCGGGGTCCCCCAGGGAGGCGCCAAAGGCCCCTTCCTCTACCTCCTCGTTACCCTACCACTGGCATTCGAGCTAGCACGGGTATACCCGGGGTACGCCCCATACCCGCTACGGTCCCCCCTCATCAACTTCGCGGACAACAACCTCCTAACTACGGCCACCCTGAGAACACAGGGCTACCAACGACCACCAAGCAAGTGTCTGCCATTCTCCAACTCACCACAACCTACCTGGACGCCCACCTGCTCCTAGTGCACCCCCGCAAATCGGTCAGGCTGGCCGACGCCAGGACCCCCACCCCCCACATCCGGATAAGCGAACCCCTACACCTGGAAGACACCACAGTCCACTTGGGAGTCACACAGGCCACGCGGCACCACCACATCACACTCCCAAGCAAGCTGGAAGAGCGCCTCGCCCGGCTGGCCCAAATTGCCAGGGGGGACCTCCTGTCTACGCAGGGCCTGGCGTACTTCACGGAAGCGGTGCTCAACGCGGCCATCAGGTACCAAGCCCTGCACCTCCCGCGCCCCCAAGACTCCCTACGCCACGCTCGACAGCAAGTGACGAAGGCATGGGCGCAACACGGAGGCTGGCCCAGGTCTTTCCCCAAGGAGGCCATGATGGCCCACTGGCGCTACTACGGAGACAATACGGGCGCCCTGGCTGACATGGCCTATGCCAAACACGCAGCGCACCTCCTACACAGGGTGACACACAACCATCGACCTGAAGTTCGCAAGGCGGCAGCCATACGCATAAAGGAAGCGCAAATGGCCCGCAACACCTGCCCCCGGTGGATACTGGCGCAACACGGCGTCTCCACCTCCGTGGGCACTGGCATCTGGGCCCAGCTACAACACCTCCTACCTCACCACACACAAGCCATCCTGACAAACCACCACTGCGATCAACAGGGGCCACTCGTGGACACGCACACCGACATCCACCGACACCCGGCAGGCGAGGTGGACACCCTGCGCCTCGTAGAGGCCACTGTCACCATAGTGTATATCACCCCAACACAGATGAGGATCATGGCCCAATGCGACGCCCACCGCGCCCCGTTCCTTTCCGACCCACAATGGCCAGCACGCCACGTCTTCCAAGCGTACCTCCGCACATGTGCTACGAAGGCAGGGCGCGACATGCCGGGGCCCAAGGACATCGACACGGCATACACAGCCTTCCAGAACCCCCGGCCCCGCCCGAGCGAGCAAGAGACCCCAAGCGACGGCGGCACGACGCAGGAGGAGCCCACCCCGTCAGCCGAAGGCTGGACACCACCAACCATCCTGCTACTAGCACCGAACAGCCACCAACATGCTACCCGCACTGTCCAGCGACACCATGTCCTCTGGTCCATCCCCAAACACAATGCGCCGGAGACCGATGTACCACCAGTCAGACACAGTGACCAGGGCATACCACGCACGTGCTGGCACTGCGGCACGGCAGCCCTCGACACTCCGTGGCCCCTGCTACACCTCATCTCCACCCACTACCAAACCCCCACCGCCGCCGCCACCGCCGACCAGCAGGCATGGCTCTCTCCCTGGTTTCACACGGTACCCCCAGACCACCCGGCACACGTAGCCTGGACCCGAACACCCACGGCGACATGGACATTCACCAACGAGCGGGCAGGCCCGGACAGCGTGGCCATAGAGTACGACCGCTGCGACCCACACCGTGCAGGACCTCAGGAGGCACCCATGCACCCCCTACAGCACAAATGCCCCACCCTCCGCGGCGACAAAGACGACAAGGAGCGGCGACAGACCATCACGTGCCAGAAGTTCCACCCCTATACGGGATACCTCTTCCACCTGATGTACGCGTATATCACCCACGGGCGCCCAGACAGGGGCCTCTTCCGCCTCACCCCATGAGCCCAGGCCATCATCACCCAGAGGGTAAGGCGTCTATGCAGCGCCACTACTACAACCCACGCAAATCACCGCCAGAACCGCCCAAGGGAACCCCATCTACGTCTATCAGCCCACAGCAATTGCCCGCCTACCCATACCCAGCGACACCGACATCATCTACTTCACTGACGCATCCGGCACCCAGCAACGCACCCCCACGGTCGGTTGCGCCTCTGTGCGCATCACCCGGCACGCGGACGGCCTCCACGTGGAACACCACACCGGGGCCACCATCTTTGGGGCGTCCTCCCACGGCAAACTGCGGACCATGGCAGACGCCGTCACCGCCACACCGCCACCCACAGCGATCCGGCCCCGCAACATCTGGGTAGTCGTGGACGCCACGGTCGACATCCACCTCACCAGGCGCCTTGCGGACCTGCCCCTCCACAAGGCACTCGAGTCCGGCCTCACGGTGCAAGCGTTGGGACTATGGATGGCTTTCAGGGGCACGCACCCCCAGGACGCCCTACACATCGTCAAACAGGAGTCACACCGCTACGCATACGGCAATGGACGCGCAGACACGCAGGCCAAACACCAGAACACCAGCCACACCCCAGGTCTCGAACACGTGCGACTGGACACCCAATACCACAGCCACCTGCAGCACCTGCCCCCGAAACCCCCGGCCACACAGCCCCCCCAATGGATGCCCGAGGACACGCCGTACACAGATCGAGACAAGCAGTACCACTACCCCACACCCATCCAGCAACTGGTCACCACACTGGGCCACCCAGTGAACACGAAACTCCTCAGACGCCTCGAAGACTCCGTCCACACCCCCCTCTACTACTCTGCCCTGCGCCCGGATAGCCTCCCAGCACACCTACAAAAACCCCGACTTCAAATCGCCCTCGAACAGCTTCCCCTCCTCACCCGATACCACCGATGATATGCGCGCCGCTCGATCCACGTCCCCGCAGGATACACCAAATGCATCTGTGGCCACGCGGAAGAAGAAACCTGGGACCACTTCAAGGTATGCCCCCTGTACAGAGGACTGGACACCCTCACAGACTGGAACCCAACCCACACCATCGCACAGCACGCCGGATGGCTGACGCAGTCCCCGGCGACCCAGCAACTCACCACCGTCCTCAAGCAGACAGAGGTACTCGAGGCGGTCCGCAGGGGACTCGTCCCCACTGCCGTCTACACCTTGCTACGCACCCACGCGGAGGACCCCCAGGCCACGGCGGCGCACATGCAGCGGACGGCCGTTGCAATGACAGCGGAGCAGCTCACATACTGCACCCACAAATACCTGCAGCATGCAGCAACCCTGCCCCAAACAGACCAAGCCCACCTCCTCCAACTCCTGTTCTACCAACCATGAGAACCTACCCCGTGACATACCAACACGGAACCCCCACCACGTCTACACACCATCCACCGAGCACAACACTGGCACGGCACACACGGGCACCACAGACACCGCACACAATCCCACCAGCATGCGCGCACCACCAGCCCCCATCCCCCCACACCGCCGTCCGTCCACAGGTACCACCAACCGCCAGCCACCGCATGCCCCCTCTGCGTACGCCAGCAGCTACCACAGACGGCCCTGCCCTGCAACCCAGACCACTGGGTCTGCCTGGGAGCCGCGCACCGCCTCACCCACTGCCCCCACTGCGGGGACCTCAACCCCCACCACCGCGAGCGGCCTGCGGCCCCAGCCGCCCCCCCCCCCCCACCAGCCACCCAAGAATCTTCGGGCCACTCACAGACACCCTCCGGGACCACCTGGGAGGGTACTACGTGGCGGACGCGGCGGACCACGCATGGACCATAGCCGTGGCCACGGGCAGCACACCCCTGCCCCCCCACAGCCCACCCTTACGCCACAGCGGAGGCGGCTTGAACGTGGCGGCCCGCCATATCCTCCTCGCCCTATATCTCCACCACCGTGACCTACACCTCTCAGACCCACAACTCCCTGCCCCCCAAGCAGCAGCCCTGACGCCAGAAGCGTGGGCGGACACGGCACCAGAGGAGATAGCAGCCTACCTCCGAATCACTTGCCGCCGTTTCAACACCGCCCTCGGCGGACGGAAGGGAACACCTTACCCACTCAGCGCAGTCCCCTACCCGGCACACCACCCCCCCCCCGCACAACAGAAGCCCCCGGAGGGCTGGGCGTCTTTTTGGGACGCCCACCTGGCCGCCCCCGAGGAGGCCACCGCCACACGGATGGGCCTCACGGACCAGCGCACCTACGTCAGAGGCCTCGAGACGAGCCTCCGAGAGGCACACCGCTGGCACGCCCACTCCCCGTGGCCCCCACGCGGACAGGTGGGTTCACCCGCCCCCGACACCCACCAGGCCAAGAAGACCAAGACAGGTCAGGGGGCCCGCCAGCGCGCCCGCCAGCAGGGCGCAACGCCCCGACCAGGGCCCGGGTCCAGCCACAGCGCACCACCCGACGCCAAGACCCCCGGGGCACACCAACAACACCGCCCCCGCCAGCGCCCACCACCACCACCGTACAGCAGCACCCAAACCCTGCAGCCCAGTCAGCCACCACCGCCTACACACACCCACACCATGCCGGGACCACCATACGTGCAGAGCCACGGGACATGGCACCACCAAGACCACCACCACGCCCCCGTCCCTCCCAGCCCCTACCTCCTAATGCCCCCATGCTACAGCAACCCCCACCAGCTACATCCCCACCACGCCCCAGCACAACCAGGCCCCACGAACCACCCACCCCACATGGCACGCATCACCGCACCACACCATCACGTATTCCACCACCACCAGCCCCTACCACCACACCCACCAACGCCGGGGTACCACACACAACCAGCACACCCTCAACACCACCACCACGCGGTCCAGCACCACCCGCCGCCCCCGCTACACGGGCCCACGACACACGATCCACGGTACACCCCCATGGACCCGCGGGGGGCCCCGCACGCACACCAGCAACACCAGGGCCTAGTAGGAGCGCCGCAACACCACCAGCAGCCCCCCCTGCCACACCCCATACCAGTGAGCACCATCCACCAGCAGCCAGCCATTACATACGGACCACAGCCCCACCCGGACGCCCATGCGGCCGCTTCCCACCCACACCCCGGCACCACAACCAGTCAGAAACCGCAAGGACCGCACGGCGCACACACGCAACACCCAGACGACCCACAGGGACTCCCAGACCCCAAGCCAGCACAACACCCACCCCCGCCCCCCCCACCACCAACAGCGCCACCCCCACACCCCCCCCCCCCGCCCCCCCCCCGAGACCAGGCCACGGACGCAACACGCGGCAGCCAGCACCAGCCAATTGACGTCGATGCCCCCGCCGACACACGCCACCGCGAATCCCCCCTCTCGCGACCGCCACGAGAGACCGCATCACCAGACCCCACGCGCGACAACAACGACCACCCCCCCCAACCCACACCACCCCTCCCATCACAGCCCCCACCACCCATCGCCGCACCGGCCGAACCCTACGCCCTACACAAGCCCGCAGCGGTACGGCAGCACCTCCGGGGACTCAGGGAACAGGACGTGATGTGCCTCCGCACCTCCGGCACCAGCACCCGCATCCGGGCGGCCACCCTGGTCCAGGCGGCCACCCTGGGGGAAGGCGTCCGAGACTTCCTCTTCGACACCTTCCTCCACGTCGCCCGACACGACCGCCCCCCACGCGCCACCCCAGACGGCGAGAGCCCACCCCCCATGGGGAGCCGGATCTGGGTGCCCCCCATCGGCTGGAGGCGACACCTAGTCGGACACCCCGTGCCAGAGCGGGACAGCACCCAGGGACGCACCTGCTACCGCGAGCCCAACATGGCCCACCCCCCACCCGGCGCCGGCCCCGACAACACCAAAGAGTGGGAGCGGGAAACATGGGTAGCCCGGATGGCCTCCCTGAGCAACTTCCGGCACCACGGCTCGGGGGACATCCCCACCCCCCACGACCGGCAGCCAGCCCCCTCCACGTACATGACCCTCATGTACAACCTGCACTACACCCTCTCCAACACCCACTACAACGCACTGGGTGGTACATGGCACCGACTCCCTCCTCCCCGCCGACTACGCCCCCCCCCCCACACAACCCAGGCCTCGGCACATACGCCAGGGGGGACGACCCAGACGACCCCCACATCTGGGGCACGTGGAAACGCAAATCCCTGGACAGGGTGCTCTCCATCCGCAGCGGCAGGAAGGGCCTTGGTAGGGCGATGTATTGCCTCGCCAAGTGGACCCAACGGACCTGCAGGATCCCCACGGACCGGTGGGTGTGGATGGTCACGCTGCGCCCCCAGCAGAAGGAAGCCCCCCCAAACCGCAGGGGACCCACCCCCCCACGTCCCACCACCCTACAGCTCTGTCCATACATGCTGGCAGCCCGCCTCATGGCGCTACTGTGGCCGGGCCCAGACACCCCCACCCAAAACTACCCCCACCTCACAGAGGAGGACATGCCCGGCATCCAGCGATGCTTCTTCCGCACCCTCGACTACCTCCAGCAAACACACCCGCACGTCCTGGAGCAGATATGGCCAACTCCTGGGTAACCCACGTGCCTGCGCAGCCAGGACAACGCCGCCACACCAGCACCAGCACGCACGGATCACCAGGCAAAACGCGCGCACACGCCCGGTGCCCGAACCCGCACCCTCGTTCTCGCTACTTGCAGAACCCAGCATCCTACGCCCGCCCCGAAGCCCAGGACCCTCCGCCGTCTCCCACAGGCCTCTCCTCCGCCTCAGACTCCACAACCTCCACCACCACGACCACCTCATCCACCACCACCACCACGTCCTCTTCCAGCACTCCACCCCCCAGGCCGCGGGGGACACCTCCCAAACGGGCCCCCAAACCCGCCCCCACCGCGAGCAACCCCGCCGCCGCCAAGGCCCATGCCCCGACGAGGCCCACACCCGCGACCAAGCTGAAACCCAAGACCGCCGCCAAACAGCCACTCAAACCCGTCAGCGCGCCACGACCGCAACCCGCAGCCAAGCCCAAACCCGAGTCCAAACCGGGCGCCACGACAGCAGCGCGAGCCCGGCCCCCCGAGGACGTCCTCTATGACATTCGGCCCCAGCCGTCCCAGGCCTGGAGGCAGCAGCGCCCAGCACGGGCCCCCCCCACCGTCACCCACCCCGCCGCCACCACCTTCATAGCGGAGCGGCGGAAGCACGACACACGCCGTCCCGCCACCTCTCAAAGCCCGCACCCCAGGCCCACGGACCGCCCCCGACCAGGCCAGAACGACGCCAGGGTTCGCCAGCAGCGTCCCCGCCCCCCTACCAACCCTCGATGACAGCCCACATACAGCGCATGCCCCGCTACCACCGCCGCCGCGAGTGCCCGCCAAACCCCGAGGCGGAGACCGTGCGCGCACACCCGCGGGTCCACATCCGCGCGCGCCCCGACTCCCCGCGCACCCCCACGGAACAGGACTACGAGGAATCGCCCAGGCCCGCCACCGCAACCGGTCCCCACCCCCCCGTCACACCCACCCACGCCCACTCCTCCGCCCAAGACCGCAGGCCCGCCCAGGGACAGTCCTGGCAGCGCTGGACCCACACGCAGCTCTGCGAGCTGCGAAAGTGGGCCCGGGGAGAGCCCTCCCTCGAGGGCCTGGTCCATCGGCCCCGCAAGGGGTCGGTGGAGAGTTGCCGCCTCCGGCTGGCGGGGGGGTGGATGCCGCAGGCCACATGGGAAGCCATGCTGGCCGATGCGCTCCACCCCCTGGGAGTCCACCCCCGCAACCTCCCCGCGCCCCAGGACCACCCGTATGTCCTCAGGCGCCTGCAGGAGACCCTCCAGGAGACACAGCGAGACGGCATCCGCCTGTGGGACATCACCCAAAGCCCAGCCCCGCACACACACACCCCCTCACCACCCCACAAGCGTCAGCGCGCCCAACACCGGTGGCATTCACAGCTCCGCAGGAGCCCTGCGCACCACACAACACGACGCGCCTGACCCCCCGGCCAGCGGCGCCGCAACCTAACCCCGTTACCCAGCAAACCACCACCACGGGGCGCCACGCCAGGCCCCGCCCAGAACGCCGAAGGACGCCAACGCACACGACAACGGGCACCACTACGCCCAAAGGCACCGAACCCAGGCCCGCTACCGTCACAACCGCCTAACCGAGCCAAAACCCAAACACAAATCAAACCCTAGCCACACCCCGAAACCGCTAACCCTTGACTCCTAACCAGGCCCGCCGAGGGAACAACGTAACAACAGCCCACACCCACAGCCCACACAGCCGGCTAACCAGCCGGCTCCAGAAGCAAAGGGACACCTAACCAAACCCACCCTGGCCCAAGCCCGTGTACATCAGGACGCGCGAGCCGCACCCCTGGGGCCCGACCGCCGCCACAGCACTGACGACACACGCCAGAGGACACAGCACTATTGCACTCCCTCACCAGCTGCCCGTGCCTGTGCCTGCAGTGTACGCGCGCCCCTGTTTTTCTTTTTTTTCCATCAAAAAAAACAAAACAAAAAAAAACACAAATTAGGGGGGGAGGAAGAGGGACACAACCACCTATGGCACACGCGCACCGCACACAGCGCGCACACCGGTAAACGGGAGCTAAGTGGCCCAGGACACCGCACACGCAACACAACACACCGAGCCAGCACACCGGTGAACAGGAGCCAAGTGGCCCACGACACCGCAGACGCAACACAGCAAACCGCGCGGGCACACCAGTGAACAGGAGCCAAGCAGCCCAGGACACTGCACACACGTAGGGCGGCCGAGGGACAGGAAAGAACCAACACCCCATGGGGCGACCCAGCCGACTCACCGGGCCAGTGGCAGGAGCGGTACTCCAAGGCCAATGGTCCGAGCCCGGCCGGGCTGCATCGGGGACCATGGCCAACGTCATCCGGAGCCATGGAAGCAACCGGTGACAGGCGAGCCGGTACACAGTCCAGGAGGGGGTCGCCTGCCAAGCAGAGTGGCCCCGCACCTCAAGCCACAAGAGTGAGGCGGTCGTACCGTAGACTAGCGGGAGCAATACCCCTTGTGGTGAGAGATACTCCACACGGCTGGGCAGCCCCCAGAGCTGCCGCCCAAAGGAGGGGGCATGTCGCCCTACCCATGCACACATGTGGGGACACCCTCCCACCTGGGACACATGGACCGGGTGGCCGCGACAATGCCTTCCCAAGCACATGCGGGAGCGGCTCAAGAGGCACCTGACATAGGGCAGTGGGAGGGACAGGATGTCCCCTTGGTAAGACCTTCTTCTTGCAATGTCAAAGGAGGCATACGGAGGTCCCGAAGATACCTACCTACCTACCTTGGCCCAGGGTTACTGATGACAGAGTTCTTGGCCCAGGGGTACTGATGAGAGAGTTCTTGGCCCAGGGGTACTGATCAGAGAGCTCTAGACCCAGGGGTACTGATGACAGAGTTCTTGGCCCAGGGGTACTGATGACAGAGTTCTCGGCCAAGGGGTACTGATGACAGAGTTCTTGGCCCAGGGGTACTGATGACAGAGTTCTTGGCCCAGGGGTACTGATCAGAGAGTTCTAGACCCTGGGGTACTGATGACAGAATTCCTGGCCCAGGGGTACTGATGACAGAGTTCTTGGCCCAGGGATCCTGATGACAGAGTTCTTCACCCAGGGGTACTGATGACAGAGTTCTTGGCCCAGGGGTACTGATCAGAGAGTTCTAGACCCTGGGGTACTGATGACAGAATTCCTGGCCCAGGGGTACTGATGACAGAGTTCTTGGCCCAGGGGTACTGATGACAGAGTTCTTGGCCCAGGGGTATTGATGACAGAGTTCTTGGCCCAGGGGTAATGAAAACAGAGTTCTTAGCCCAGCGGTACTGAAGACAGAGTTCTTGGCCCAGGGTTACTGATGACAGAGTTCTTGGCCCAGGGGTACTGATGAGAGAGTTCTTGGCCCAGGGGTACTGATCAGAGAGTTCTAGACCCAGGGGTACTGATGACAGAGTTCTTGGCCCAGGGGTACTGATGAAAGAGTTCTTGGCCCAGGGGTACTGAAGACAGAGTTCTTGGCCCAGGGGTATTGATGACGGAGTTCTTGGCCCAGGGGTACTGAAGAGAGAGTTCTTGGCCCAGGGGTAATGATGAGAGACTTCTTGACCCACGGGTACTGATGACAGAGTTCTTGGCCCAGGGGTACTGATGACAGAGTTCTTGGCCCAGGGGTACTGATGACAGAGTTCTTGGCCCAGGGGTACTGATGACAGAGTTCTTGGCCAAGGGGTACTGAAGACAGAGTTCTTGGCCCAGGGCTACTGAGGACAGAGTTCTTGGCCCAGGGGTACTGAAGACAGAGTTCTTGGCCCAGGGGTACTGAAGACAGAGTTCTTGGCCCCAGGGTACTGATGACAGAGTTCTTGGCCCAGGGGTACTGAAGACAGAGTTCTTGGCGCAGGCGTACTGATGCCAGAGTTCTTGACCAAGGCGTACTGATGACACAGTTCTTGGCCTAGGGGTACTGATGAGTGAGTTCTTGGCCCGAGCGTACTGGTGGGAGAGTTCTTGGCCCAGGGGTACTGATGATAGAGTTCTTGTCCCAGGGGTACTGAAGACAGAGTTCTTGGCCCAGGGGTATTGATGACAGAGTTCTAGACCCAGGGGTACTGATGAGAGAGTTCTTGACCCGGGGGTACTGATGACAGGTTTCTTGGCCCAGGGGTACTAATGAGAGAGTTCTAGAGCCAGGGGTACTGATGACAGAGTTCTTGGCCCAGGGGTACTGATGACAGAGTTCTTGGCCCAGGGGTACTGATGACAGAGTTCTTGGCCCAGGGGTACTGATGACAGAGTTCTTGGCCCAGGGGTACTGATGACAGAGTTCTTGGCCCAGGGGTACTGATCAGAGAGTTCGTGGCCCAGGGGTACTGATGACAGAGTTCTTGGCCCAGGGGTACTGATGACAGAGTTCTTGGCCCAGGGGTACTGAAGACAGAGTTCTTGGATCAGGGGTACTGATGAGAGAGTTCCCGGCCCAGGGGTACTGATGACAGAGTTCTTGGCCCAGGGGTACTGATGACAGAGTTCTTGGCCCAGGGGTACTGATGACAGAGTTCTTGGCCCAGGGGTACTGATGACAGAGTTCTTGGCCGAGGGTTCTGATGAGAGAGTTCTCGACCCAGGGGTACTGATGACAGAGTTCTTGGCCCAGGGGTACTGATGACAGAGTTCTTGGCCCAGGGGTACTGATGACAGAGTTCTTGTCCCAGGGGTACTGATGACAGAGTTCTTGGCCCAGGGGTACTGATGAGAGGGTTCTAGACCCAGGGGTACTGATGACAGAGTTCTTGGCCCAGGGGTACTGATGAAGGAGTTCTTAGCCCAGGGTTACTGATGACAGAGTTCTTGGCCCAGGGGTACTGATGACAGAGTCCTTGGCCCAGGGGTACTGATGAGAGACTTCTTGACCCACGAGTACTGATGACAGAGTTCTTGGCCCAGGGGTACTGATGACAGAGTTCTTGGCTCAGGGGTACTGAAGACAGAGTTCTCGACCCAGGGGTACTGATGACAGAGTTCTTGGTCCAGGGGTACTGATGACAGAGTTCTTGGCCCAGGGGTTCTATGCAGAGAGTTCTAGACCCAGGGGTACTGATGACAGAGTTCTTGGCCCAGGGGTACGGATGAAAGAGTTTTTGGCCCAGGGGTACTGAAGACAGAGTTCTTGGCCCAGGGGTATTGATGACAGAGGTCTTGGCCCAGGGGTACTGAAGACAGAGTTCTTGGCCCAGGGATACTGATGACAGAGTTCTTGGCCCAGGGGTACTGATGAGAGACTTCTTGACCCACGGGTACTGATGACAGAGTTCGTGGCCCAGGGGTACTGACGACAGAGCTCTTGGCCCAGGGGTACTGAAGACAGAGTTCTTGGCCCAGGGGTACTGATGACAGATTTCTTGGCCCAGAGGTACTGAAGACAGAGTTCTTGGCCCAGGGGTACTGATGACAGAGTTCTTGGCCCAGGGGTACTGAAGACAGAGTTCTTGGCCCAGGGGTACTGATGACAGAGTTCTTGGCCCAGGGGTACTGATGACAGAGTTCTTGGCCCAGGGGTTCTGAAGACAGAGTTCTTGGCCCAGGGCCACTGAAGACAGAGTTCTTGGCCCAGGGGTACTGAAGACAGAGTTCTTGGCCCAGGGGTACTGAAGACAGAGTTCTTCGTTCTTGGCCCGGGGGTACTGATGACAGAGCTCTTGGCCCAGGGGTACTGAAGACAGAGTTCTTGGCCCAGGCGTACTGATGCCAGGGTTCTTGACCCAGGCGTACTGATGACACAGTTCTTGGCCTAGGAATACTGATGAGTGAGTTCTTGGCCCAGGCGTACTGGTGGGAGAGTTCTTCGCCCAGGGGTACTGATGATAGAGTTCTTGGCCCAGGGGTACTGATGACAGAGTTCTTGACCCAGGGGTATTGAAGACAGAGTTCTAGACCCGGGGATATTAATGACAGAGTTCTTGACCCAGGGGTACTGATGAGACAGTTCTTGACCCGGGGGTACTGATGACAGAGTTCTTGGCCCAGGGGTACTGATGACAGAGTTCTTGGCCCAGGGGTACTAATGACGGAGTTCTTGGCCCAGGGGTACTGATGACAGAGTTCTTGGCCCAGGGGTACTGATGACAGAGTTCCTGGCCCAGGGGTACTGATGACAGAGTTCTTGTCCCAGGGGTACTAATGAGAGAGTTCCAGACTCAGGGGTACTGATGACAGAGTTCTTGGCCCAGGGGTACTGATGACAGAGTTCTTGGCCCAGGGGTACTGATGACAGAGTTCTTGGCCCAGGGGTACGGATGACAGAGTTCTTGGCCCAGGGGTACTGATGACAGAGTTCTTGGCCCAGGGGTACTGATGAGAGAGTTCGTGGACCAGGGGTACTGATGACAGAGTTCTTGGCCCAGGGGTACTGATGACAGAGTTCTTGGCCCAGGGGTACTGAAGACAGAGTTCTTGGCCCAGGGGTACTGATGAGAGAGTTCGTGGCCCAGGGGTACTGATGACAGAGTTCTTGGCCCAGGGGTACTGATGACAGAGTTCTTGGCCCAGGGGTACTGATGACAGAGTTCTTGGCCCAGGGGTACTGATGACAGAGTTCTTGGCCGAGGGTTCTGATGAGAGAGTTCTCGACCCAGGGGTACTGATGACAGAGTTCTTGGCCCAGGGGTACTGATGACAGAGTTCTTGGCCCAGGGGTACTGATGACAGAGTTCTTGTCCCAGGGGTACTGATGACAGAGTTCTTGGCCCAGGGGTACTGATGAGAGGGTTCTAGACCCAGGGGTACTGATGACAGAGTTCTTGGCCCAGGGGTACTGATGAAGGAGTTCTTGGCCCAGGGTTACTGATGACAGAGTTCTTGGCCCAGGGGTACTGATGACAGAGTCCTTGGCCCAGGGGTACTGATGAGAGACTTCTTGACCCACGAGTACTGATGACAGAGTTCTTGGCCCAGGGGTACTGATGACAGAGTTGTTGGCTCAGGGGTACTGAAGACAGAGTTCTCGGCCCAGGGGTACTGATGACAGAGTTCTTGGTCCAGGGGTACTGATGACAGAGTTCTTGGCCCAGGGGTTCTATTCAGATAGTTCTAGACCCAGGGGTACTGATGACAGAGTTCTTGGCCCAGGGGTACGGATGAAAGAGTTCTTGGCCCAGGGGTACTGAAGACAGAGTTCTTGGCCCAGGGGTATTGATGACAGAGGTCTTGGCCCAGGGGTACTGAAGACAGAGTTCTTGGCTCAGGGATACTGATGACAGAGTTCTTGGCCCAGGGGTACTGATGAGAGACTTCTTGACCCTCGGGTACTGATGACAGAGTTCTTGGCCCAGGGGTACTGACGACAGAGTTCTTGGCCCAGGGGTACTGAAGACAGAGTTCTTGGCCCAGGGGTACTGATGACAGAGTTCTTGGCCCAGAGGTACTGAAGACAGAGTTCTTGGCCCAGGGGTACTGATGACAGAGTTCTTGGCCCAGGGGTACTGAAGACAGAGTTCTTGGCCCAGGGGTACTGATGACAGAGTTCTTGGCCCAGGGGTACTGATGACAGAGTTCTTGGCCCAGGGGTTCTGAAGACAGAGTTCTTGGCCCAGGGCCACTGAAGACAGAGTTCTTGGCCCAGGGGTACTGAAGACAGAGTTCTTGGCCCAGGGGTACTGAAGACAGAGTTCTTGGCCCGGGGGTACTGATGACAGAGCTCTTGGCCCAGGGGTACTGAAGACAGAGTTCTTGGCCCAGGGGTACTGATGCCAGGGTTCTTGACCCAGGCGTACTGATGACACAGTTCTTGGCCTAGGAATACTGATGAGTGAGTTCTTGGCCCAGGCGTACTGGTGGGAGAGTTCTTCGCCCAGGGGTACTGATGATAGAGTTCTTGGCCCAGGGGTACTGATGACAGAGTTCTTGGCCCAGGGGTATTGAAGACAGAGTTCTAGACCCAGGGATATTAATGACAGAGTTCTTGACCCAGGGGTACTGATGAGACAGTTCTTGACCCGGGGGTACTGATGACAGAGTTCTTGGCCCAGGGGTACTGATGACAGAGTTCTTGGCCCAGGGGTACTAATGACAGAGTTCTTGGCCCAGGGGTACTGATGACAGAGTTCTTGGCCCAGGGGTACTGATGACAGAGTTCCTGGCCCAGGGGTACTGATGACAGAGTTCTTGTCCCAGGGGTACTAATGAGAGAGTTCCGGACTCAGGGGTACTGATGACAGAGTTCTTGGCCCAGGGGTACTGATGACAGAGTTCTTGGCCCAGGGGTACTGATGACAGAGTTCTTGGCCCAGGGGTACGGATGACAGAGTTCTTGGCCCAGGGGTACTGATGACAGAGTTCTTGGCCCAGGGGTACTGATGAGAGAGTTCGTGGACCAGGGGTACTGATGACAGAGTTCTTGGCCCAGGGGTACTGATGACAGAGTTCTTGGCCGAGGGGTACCGATGACAGAGTTCTTGGCCCAGGGGTACTGATGAGAGAGTTCTCGACCAAGGGGTACTGATGACAGAGTTCCTGGCCCAGGGGTACTGATGACAGAGTTCTTGGCCCAGGGGTACTGATGACAGAGTTCTTGGCCCAGGGGTACTGATGACAGAGTTCTTGGCCCAGGGGTACTGAAGACAGAGTTCTTGGCCCAGGGGTACTGATGACAGAGTTCTTGGCCCAGGGGTACTGATGACAGAGTTCCTGGCCCAGGGGTTCTGAAGACAGAGTTCTTGGCCCAGGGCCACTGAAGACAGAGTTCTTGGCCAAGGGGTACTGAAGACAGAGTTCTTGGCCCAGGGGTACTGAAGACAGAGTTCTTGGCCCGGGGGTACTGATGACAGAGCTCTTGGCCCAGGGGTACTGAAGACAGAGTTCTTGGCCCAGGCGTACTGGTGGGAGAGTTCTTCGCCCAGGGGTACTGATGATAGAGTTCTTGGCCCAGGGGTACTGATGACAGAGTTCTTGGCCCAGGGGTATTGATGACAGAGTTCTAGACCCAGGGATATTAATGACAGAGTTCTTGACCCAGGGGTACTGATGAGAGAGTTCTTGACCCGGGGGTACTGATGACAGAGTTCTTGGCCCAAGGGTACTGATGACAGAGTTCTTGGCCCAGGGGTACTAATGACAGAATTCTTGGCCCAGGGGTACTGATGACAGAGATCTTGGCTCAGGGGTACTGATGACAGAGTTCCTGGCCCAGGGGTACTGATGACAGAGTTCTTGTCCCAGGGGTACTAATGAGAGAGTTCCAGACTCAGGGGTACTGATGACAGAGTTCTTGGCCCAGGGGTACTGATGACAGAGTTCTTGGCCCAGGGGTACTGATGACAGAGTTCTTGGCCCAGGGGTACTGATGACAGAGTTCTTGGCCCAGGGGTACTGATGACAGAGTTCTTGGCCCAGGGGTACTGATGAGAGAGTTCGTGGACCAGGGGTACTGATGACAGAGTTCTTGGCCCAGGGGTACTGATGACAGAGTTCTTGGCCCAGGAGTACTGATGAGAGAGTTCTCGACCAAGGGGTACTGATGACAGAGTTCTTGGCCCAGGGGTACTGATGACAGAGTTCTTGGCCCAGGGGTACTGATGACAGAGTTCTTGGCCCAGGGGTACTGATGACAGAGTTCTTGGCCCAGGGGTACTGATGAGAGAGTTCTCGACCAAGGGGTACTGATGACAGAGTTCTTGGCCCAGGGGTACTGATGACAGAGTTTGGGGCCCAGGGGTACTGATGACAGAGTTCTTGGCCCAGGGGTACTGATGACAGAGTTCTTGGCCCAGGGGTACTGATCAGAGAGTTCTAGACCCAGGGGTACTGATGACGGAGTTCTTGTCCCAGGGGTACTGATGACGGACTTCTTGGCCCAGGGTTACTGATGACAGAGTTCTTGGCCCAGGGGTACTGATGAGAGAGTTCTTGGCCCAGGGGTACTGATCAGAGAGTTCTAGACCCAGGGGTACTGATGACAGAGTTTGGGGCCCAGGGGTACTGATGACAGAGTTACTGGCCCAGGGGTACTGATAACAGAGTTCTTGGCCCAGAGGTACTGAAGACAGAGTTCTTGGCCCAGGGGTACTGATGAGAGACTTCTTGACCCACGGGTACTGATGACAGAGTTCTTGGCCGAGGGGTACTGATGACAGAGTTCTTGGCCCAGGGGTACTGAAGACAGAGTTCTTGGCCCAGGGGTACTGATGACACAGTTCTTGGCCCAGGGATACTGATGACAGAGTTTCTGGCCCAGGGGTACTGAAGACAGAGTTCTTGGCCCAGGGGTACTGATGACAGAGTACTTGGCCCAGGGGTACTGAAGACACAGTTCCTGGCGCAGGGGTACTGAAGACAGAGTTCTTGGCCCAGGGGTACTGATGACAGAGTTCTTCGCCCAGGGGGACTGAAGACAGAGTTCGTGGCCCAGGGGTACTGAAGACAGAGTTCGTGGCCCAGGGGTACTGATGACAGAGTTCCTGGCCCTGGGGTACTGATGACAGAGTTCTTGGGCCGGGGGTACTGCAGACCGAGTTCATGGCCCAGGGGTAACGATGACAGAGTACTTGGCCCAGGGGTACTGAAGACACAGTTCCTGGCCCAGGAGTACTGAAGACAGAGTTCTTGGCCCAGGGGTACTGATGACAGAGTTCTAGGCCCAGGGGTACTGATGACAGAGTTCTTGGCCCAGGGGTACTGAAGACAGAGTTCTTGGCCCAGGGGTACTGATGACACAGTTCTTGGCCCAAGGGTACTGATGACAGAGTACTTGGCCCAGGGGTACTGAAGACAGAGTTCTTGGCCCAGGGGTACTGAAGACAGAGTTGGCCGCCCAGGGGTACTGATGACAGAGTTCTTGGCCCAGGGGTACAGAAGAAAGAGTTCCTGGCCCAGGGGTACTCATGACAGAGTTCTTGGCCCAGGGGTACTGAAGACAGAGTTCTTGGCCCAGGGCTACTGATGACAGAGTACTTGGCCCAGGGGTACTGATGACAGAGTTCTTGGCCCAGGGGTACTGAAGACAGAGTTCTTGGCCCAGGGGTACTGATGACAGAGTTCTTGGCCCAGTGGTACTGATGACAGAGTTCTTTGCCCAGGGGTACTGATGACAGAGTTCTTGCCCCAGGGGTACTGATGACAGAGTTCTTGGCCCAAGGGTACTGATGACAGACTACGTGGGCCAGGGGTACTGAAGACAGAGTTCTTGGCCCAGGGGTACTGAAGACAGAGTTCGTGGCCCAGGGGTACTGATGACAGAGTTCTTGGCCGCGGGGTACAGAAGAAAGAATTCTTGGCCCAGGTGTACTCATGACAGAGTTCTTGGCCCAGGGGTACTGAAGACACAGTTCCCGGCCCAGGGGTACTGAAGACAGAGTTCTTGGCCCAGGGGTACTGATGACAGAGTTCTTCGCCCAGGGGGACTGAAGACAGAGTTTTTGGCCGAGGGGTACTGACGACAGAGTACTTGGCCCAGGGGTACTGATGACAGAGTTTTTGGCCCAGGGGTACTGATGACAGAGTTCTTGGCCCAGGGGTACTGAAGACAGCGTTCTTGGCCAAGGGGTAATGATGACAGAGTACTTGGCCCGGGGGTACTGAAGACACAGTTCCTGGCCCAGGGGTACTGAAGACAGAGTTCTTGGCCCAGGGGTACTGATGACAGATTTCTTGGCCCAGGGGTACTGAGGACAGAGTTCTTGGCCCAGGGGTACTGAAGACAGAGTTCTTGGCCCAGGGGTACTGATGACAGAGTTCTTGGCCCAAGGGTACTGAAGACACAGTTCCTGGCGCAGGGGTACTGAAGACAGAGTTCTTGGCCCAGGGGTACTGATGACAGAGTTCTTCGCCCAGGGGGACTGAAGACAGAGTTTTTCGCCCAGGGGTACTGAAGACGGAGTTCGTGGCCCAGGGGTACTGATGACAGAGTTCTTGGCCCTGGGGTACTGATGACAGAGTTCTTGGCCCGGGGGTACTGCAGACCGAGTTCGTGGCCCAGGGGTAATGATGACAGAGTACTTGGCCCAGAGGTACTGAAGACACAGTACCTGGCCCACGGGTACTGAAGACAGAGTTCTTGGCCCAGGGGTACTGATGACAGAGTTCTTGGCCCAGGGGTACTGATGACAAAGTTCTTGGCCCAGGGGTACTGAAGACAGAGTTCTTGGCCCAGGGGTACTGATGACAGAGCTCTTGGCTTAAGGGTACTGATGACAGAGTACTTGGCCCAGGGGTACTGAAGACAGAGTTCTTGGCCCAGGGGTACTGAAGACAGAGTTCGTGGCCCAGGGGTACTGATGACAGAGTTCTTGGCCCAGGGGTACAGAAGAAAGAGTTCTTGGCCCAGGGGTACTCATGACAGAGTTCTTGGCCCAGGGGTACTGATGACAGAGTTCTTGGCCCAAGGGTACTGATGACAGAGTTCTTGGCCCAGGGGTACTGAAGACAGAGTTCGTGGCCCGGGGGGTACTGATGACAGAGTTCTTGGCCCAGGGGTACAGATGAAAGAATTCTTGGCCCAGAGGTACTCATGAGAGAGTTCTTGGCCCAGGGGTACTGAAGACACAGTTCCCGGCCCAGGGGTACTGAAGACAGAGTTCTTGGCCCAGGGGTACTGATGACAGAGTTCTTGGCCCAGGGGTATTGGAGACAGAGTTCTTGGCCCAGGGGTACTGAAGACAGACATCTTGGCCCGGGGGTACTGATGACAGAGTTCGTGGCCCAGGGGTACTGATGACAGAGTTCTTGGCCCAGGGGTACTGATCACAGAGTTCTTGGCCCAGGGGTACTGATGACAGAGTTCTTGGCCCAGGGGTACTGAAGACAGAGTTCTTGGCCCAGGGGTACTGACGACAGAGTATTTGGCCCAGGGGTACTGAAGACAGAGTTCTTGGCCCAGGGGTACAGATGAAAGAATTCTTGGCCCAGGGGTACTCATGACAGAGTTCTTGGCCCAGGGGTACTGAAGACACAGTTCCCGGTCCAGGGGTACTGAAGACAGAGTTCTTGGCCCAGGGGTACTGAAGACAGAGTTCTTGGCCCAGGGGTATTGAAGACAGAGTTCTTGGCCCAGGGGTACTGAAGACAGACTTCTTGGCCCGGTGGTACTGATGACAGAGTTCTTGGCCCAGGGGTACTGATGACAGAGTTCTTGGCCCAGGGGTACTGATCACAGAGTTCTTGGCCCAGGGGTACTGATGACAGAGTACTTGGCCCAGGGGTACTCATGACAGAGTTCTTGGCCCAGGGGTACTGAAGACAGAGTTCTTGGCCCAGGGGTACTGATGACAGAGTTCTTGGCCCAGGGGTATTGGAGACAGAGTTCTTGGCCCAGGGGTACTGAAGACAGACTTCTTGGCCCGGGGGTGCTGATGACAGAGTTCGTGCCCCAGGGGTACTGATGACAGAGTTCTTGGCCCAGGGGTACTGATCACAGAGTTCTTGGCCCAGGGGTACTGATGACAGAGTTCTTGGCCCAGGGGTACTGAAGACAGAGTTCTTGGCCCAGGGGTACTGACGACAGAGTACTTGGCCCAGGGGTACTGAAGACAGAGTTCTTGGCCCAGGGGTACAGATGAAAGAATTCTTGGCCCAGGGGTACTCATGAAAGAGTTCTTGGCCCAGGGGTACTGAAGACACAGTTCCCGGCCCAGGGGTACTGAAGACAGAGTTCTTGGCCCAGGGGTACTGAAGACAGAGTTCTTGGCGCAGGGGTATTGAAGACAGAGTTCTTGGCCCAGGGGTACTGAAGACAGACTTCTTGGCCCGGGGGTACTGATGACAGAGTTCTTGGCCCAGGGGTACTGATGACAGAGTTCTTGGCCCAGGGGTACTGAAGACAGAGTTCTTGGCCCAGGGGTACTGAAGACAGAGTTGGCCGCCCAGGGGTACTGATGACAGAGTTCTTGGCCCAGGGGTACAGAAGAAAGAGTTCCTGGCCCAGGGGTACTCATGACAGAGTTCTTGGCCCAGGGGTACTGAAGACAGAGTTCTTGGCCCAGGGCTACTGATGACAGAGTACTTGGCCCAGGGGTACTGATGACAGAGTTCTTGGCCCAGGGGTACTGAAGACAGAGTTCTTGGCCCAGGGGTACTGATGACAGAGTTCTTGGCCCAGTGGTACTGATGACAGAGTTCTTGGCCCAGGGGTACTGATGACAGAGTTCTTGCCCCAGGGGTACTGATGACAGAGTTCTTGGCCCAAGGGTACTGATGACAGACTACTTGGGCCAGGGGTACTGAAGACAGAGTTCTTGGCCCAGGGGTACTGAAGACAGAGTTCGTGGCCCAGGGGTACTGATGACAGAGTTCTTGGCCGCGGGGTACAGAAGAAAGAATTCTTGGCCCAGGTGTACTCATGACAGAGTTCTTGGCCCAGGGGTACTGAAGACACAGTTCCCGGCCCAGGGGTACTGAAGACAGAGTTCTTGGCCCAGGGGTACTGATGACAGAGTTCTTCGCCCAGGGGGACTGAAGACAGAGTTTTTGGCCGAGGGGTACTGACGACAGAGTACTTGGCCCAGGGGTACTGATGACAGAGTTTTTGGCCCAGGGGTACTGATGACAGAGTTCTTGGCCCAGGGGTACTGAAGACAGCGTTCTTGGCCAAGGGGTAATGATGACAGAGTACTTGGCCCGGGGGTACTGAAGACACAGTTCCTGGCCCAGGGGTACTGAAGACAGAGTTCTTGGCCCAGGGGTACGGATGACAGATTTCTTGGCCCAGGGGTACTGAGGACAGAGTTCTTGGCCCAGGGGTACTGAAGACAGAGTTCTTGGCCCAGGGGTACTGATGACAGAGTTCTTGGCCCAAGGGTACTGAAGACACAGTTCCTGGCGCAGGGGTACTGAAGACAGAGTTCTTGGCCCAGGGGTACTGATGACAGAGTTCTTCGCCCAGGGGGACTGAAGACAGAGTTTTTCGCCCAGGGGTACTGAAGACAGAGTTCGTGGCCCAGGGGTACTGATGACAGAGTTCTTGGCCCTGGGGTACTGATGACAGAGTTCTTGGCCCGGGGGTACTGCAGACCGAGTTCGTGGCCCAGGGGTAATGATGACAGAGTACTTGGCCCAGAGGTACTGAAGACACAGTACCTGGCCCACGGGTACTGAAGACAGAGTTCTTGACCCAGGGGTACTGATGACAGAGTTCTTGGCCCAGGGGTACTGATGACAAAGTTCTTGGCCCAGGGGTACTGAAGACAGAGTTCTTGGCCCAGGGGTACTGATGACAGAGCTCTTGGCTTAAGGGTACTGATGACAGAGTACTTGGCCCAGGGGTACTGAAGACAGAGTTCTTGGCCCAGGGGTACTGAAGACAGAGTTCGTGGCCCAGGGGTACTGATGACAGAGTTCTTGGCCCAGGGGTACAGAAGAAAGAGTTCTTGGCCCAGGGGTACTCATGACAGAGTTCTTGGCCCAGGGGTACTGATGACAGAGTTCTTGGCCCAAGGGTACTGATGACAGAGTTCTTGGCCCAGGGGTACTGAAGACAGAGTTCGTGGCCCGGGGGGTACTGATGACAGAGTTCTTGGCCCAGGGGTACAGATGATAGAATTCTTGGCCCAGAGGTACTCATGAGAGAGTTCTTGGCCCAGGGGTACTGAAGACACAGTTCCCGGCCCAGGGGTACTGAAGACAGAGTTCCTGGCCCAGGGGTACTGATGACAGAGTTCTTGGCCCAGGGGTATTGGAGACAGAGTTCTTGGCCCAGGGGTACTGAAGACAGACATCTTGGCCCGGGGGTACTGATGACAGAGTTCGTGGCCCAGGGGTACTGATGACAGAGTTCTTGGCCCAGGGGTACTGATCACAGAGTTCTTGGCCCAGGGGTACTGATGACAGAGTTCTTGGCCCAGGGGTACTGAAGACAGAGTTCTTGGCCCAGGGGTACTGACGACAGAGTATTTGGCCCAGGGGTACTGAAGACAGAGTTCTTGGCCCAGGGGTACAGATGAAAGAATTCTTGGCCCAGGGGTACTCATGACAGAGTTCTTGGCCCAGGGGTACTGAAGACACAGTTCCCGGTCCAGGGGTACTGAAGACAGAGTTCTTGGCCCAGGGGTACTGAAGACAGAGTTCTTGGCCCAGGGGTATTGAAGACAGAGTTCTTGGCCCAGGGGTACTGAAGACAGACTTCTTGGCCCGGTGGTACTGATGACAGAGTTCTTGGCCCAGGGGTACTGATGACAGAGTTCTTGGCCCAGGGGTACTGATCACAGAGTTCTTGGCCCAGGGGTACTGATGACAGAGTACTTGGCCCAGGGGTACTCATGACAGAGTTCTTGGCCCAGGGGTACTGAAGACAGAGTTCTTGGCCCAGGGGTACTGATGACAGAGTTCTTGGCCCAGGGGTATTGGAGACAGAGTTCTTGGCCCAGGGGTACTGAAGACAGACTTCTTGGCCCGGGGGTGCTGATGACAGAGTTCGTGCCCCAGGGGTACTGATGACAGAGTTCTTGGCCCAGGGGTACTGATCACAGAGTTCTTGGCCCAGGGGTACTGATGACAGAGTTCTTGGCCCAGGGGTACTGAAGACAGAGTTCTTGGCCCAGGGGTACTGACGACAGAGTACTTGGCCCAGGGGTACTGAAGACAGAGTTCTTGGCCCAGGGGTACAGATGAAAGAATTCTTGGCCCAGGGGTACTCATGACAGAGTTCTTGGCCCAGGGGTACTGAAGACACAGTTCCCGGCCCAGGGGTACTGAAGACAGAGTTCTTGGCCCAGGGGTACTGAAGACAGAGTTCTTGGCGCAGGGGTATTGAAGACAGAGTTCTTGGCCCAGGGGTACGGAAGACAGACTTCTTGGCCCGGGGGTACTGATGACAGAGTTCTTGGCCCAGGGGTACTGATGACAGAGTTCTTGGCCCAGGGGTACTGATCACAGAGTTCTTGGCCCAGGGGTACTGATGACAGAGTTCTTGGCCCAGGGGTACTGAAGACAGAGTTCTTGGCCCAGGGGTACTGATGACAGAGTTCTTGGCCCAGGGGTACTGATGACAGAGTTTATGGCCCAGGGGTACTGGAGACAGCGTTCTTGGCCAAGGGGTAATGATGACAGAGTACTTGGCCCAGGGGTACTGAAGACACAGTTCCTGGCCCAGGGGTACTGAAGACAGAGTTCTTGGCCCAGGGGTACTGAAGACAGAGTTCTTGGCCCAGGGGTACTGACGACAGAGTACTTGGCCCGGGGGTACTGAAGACAGAGTTCTTGGCCCAGGGGTACAGATGAAAGAATTCTTGGCCCAGGGGTACTCATGACAGAGTTCTTGGCCCAGGGGTACTGAAGACACAGTTCCCGGCCCAGGGGTACTGAAGACAGAGTTCTTGGCCCAGGGGTACTGAAGACAGAGTTCTTGGCCCAGGGGTATTGAAGACAGAGATCTTGGCCCAGGGGTACTGAAGACAGACTTCTTGGCCCGGGGGTACTGATGACAGAGTTCTTGGCCCAGGGGTACTGATGACAGAGTTCTTGGCCCAGGGGTACTGATCACAGAGTTCTTGGCCCAGGGGTACTGATGACAGAGTTCTTGGCCCAGGGGTACTGAAGACAGAGTTCTTGGCCCAGGGGTACTGATGACAGAGTTCTTGGCCCAGGGGTACTGATGACAGAGTTTATGGCCCAGGGGTACTGAAGACAGCGTTCTTGGCCAAGGGGTAATGATGACAGAGTACTTGGCCCAGGGGTACTGAAGACACAGTTCCTGGCCCAGGGGTACTGAAGACAGAGTTCTTGGCCCAGGGGTACTGATGACAGAGTTCTTGGCCCAGGGGTACTGAGGACAGAGTTCTTCGCCCAGGGGTACTGAAGACAGAGTTCTTGGCCCAGGGGTACTGATGACAGAGTTCTTGGCCCAAGGGTACTGATGACAGAGTACTTGGCCCAGGGGTACTGAAGACAGAGTTCTTGGCCCAGGGGTACTGAAGACAGAGTTCGTGGCCCAGGGGTACTAATGACAGAGTTCTTGGCCCAGGGGTACTGATGAGAGAGTTCTTGGCCCTGAGGTATTGGAGACAGAGTTCTTGGCCCAGGGGTACTGAAGACAGAGTTCTTGGCCCTGGGGTACTGATGACAGAGTTCTTGGCCCAGGGGTACTGATGACAGAGTTCTGGGCCCAGGGGTACTGATGACAGAGTTCTTGGCCCAGGGGTACTGAAGACAGAGTTCGTGGCCCAGGGGTACTGAAGACAGACTTCTTGGCCGAGGGGTACTGAAGACAGAGTTCTTGGCCCAGGGGTACTGATGACAGAGTTCTTGGCCGAGGGGTACTGATGACAGAGTTCTTGGCCCAGGGGTACTGAAGACAGAGTTCTTGGCCCAGGGGTACTGATGACAGAGTACTTGGCCCAGGGGTCCTGATGACAGAGTTCTTGGCCCAGGGGTACTGATGACAGAGTTCTTGGCCCAGGGGTACTGATGACAGAGTTCTTGGCCCAAGGGTACTGATGACAGAGTACTTGGCCCAGGGGTACTGATGACAGAGTTCTTGGCCCAGGGGTACTGATGACAGAGTGCTTGGCCCAGGGGTACTGAAGACAGAGTTCTTGGCCCAGGGGTACTGATGACAGAGTTCTTGGCCAAGGGGTACTGATGACAGAGTTCTTGGCCCAGGGGTACTGAAGACAGAGTTCTTGGCCCAGGGGTACTGATGACAGAGTACTTGGCCCAGGGGTACTGATGACAGAGTTCTTGGCCCAGGGGTACTGATGACAGAGTTCTTGGCCCAGGGGTACTGAAGACAGCGTTCTTGGCCAAGGGGTAATGATGACAGAGTACTTGGCCCAGGGGTACTGAAGACACAGTTCCTGGCCCAGGGGTACTGAAGACAGAGTTCTTGGCCCAGGGGTACTGATGACAGAGTTCTTGGCCCAGGGGTACTGAGGACAGAGTTCTTGGCCCAGGGGTACTGAAGACAGAGTTCTTGGCCCAGGGGTACTGATGACAGAGCTCTTGGCCCAGGAGTACTGAAGACAGAGTTCTTGGCCCAGGGGTACTGAAGACTGCAGAGTTCGTGGCCCAGGGGTACTAATGACAGAGTTCTTGGCCCAGGGTACTGATGAGAGAGTTCTTGGCCCTGAGGTATTGAAGACAGAGTTCTTGGCCCAGGGGTACTGAAGACAGAGTTCTTGGCCCAGGGGTACTGATGACAGAGTTCTTGGCCCAGGGGTACTGATGAGAGACTTCTTGGCCCAGGGGTACTGATGACAGAGTTCTTGGCCCAGGGGTACTGAAGACAGAGTTCGTGGCCCAGAGGTACTGAAGACATACTTCTTGGCCGAGGGGTACTGAAGACAGAGTTCTTGGCCCAGGGGTACTGATGACAGAGTTCTTGGCCCAGGGGTACTGATGACAGAGTTCTTGGCCCAGGGGTACTGAAGACAGAGTTCTTGGCCCAGGGGTACTGATGACAGAGTACTTGGCCCAGGGGTACTGGTGACAGAGTTCTTGGCCCAGGGGTACTGATGACAGAGTTCTTCGCCCAGGGGTACTGATGACAAAGTTCTTGGCCCAAGGGTACTGATGACAGAGTACTTGGCCCAGGGGTACTGATGACAGAGTTCTTGGCCCAGGGGTACTCATGACAGAGTTCTGGGCCCAGGGGTACTGAAGACACAGTTCCCGGCCCAGGGGTACTGAAGACAGAGTTCTTGGCCCAGGGGTACTGATGACAGAGTTCTTGGCCCAGGGGTATTGAAGACAGAGTTCTTGGCCCAGGGGTACTGAAGACAGACTTCTTGGCCCGGGGGTACTGATGACAGAGTTCTTGGCCCAGGGGTACTGATGAGGGAGTTCTTGGCCCAGGGGGACTGATCACAGAGTTCTTGGCCCAGGGGTACTGATGACAGAGTTTTTGGCTCAGGGGTACTGAAGACAGAGTTCTTGGCCCAGGGGTACTGAAGACAGACTTCTTGGCCGAGGGGTACTGAAGACAGAGTTCTTGGCCCAGGGGTACTGATGACAGAGTTCTTGGCCCAGGGGTACTGATGACAGAGTTCTTGGCCCAGGGGTACTGAAGACAGCGTTCTTGGCCAAGGGGTAATGATGACAGAGTACTTGGCCCAGGGGTACCCAAGACACAGTTCCTGCCCCAGGGGTACTGAAGACAGAGTTCTTGGCCCAGGGGTACTGATGACAGGGTTCTTGGCCCAAGGGGTACTGAAGACAGAGTTCCTGGCCCAGGGGTACTGAAGACAGAGTTCCCGGCCCAGGGGTACTGATGGCAGAGTTCTTGGCCCAGGGGTACTGATGACAGAGTTCTTGGCCCAGGGGTACTGATGACAGAGTTCTTGGCCCAGGGGTACTGATGAGAGAGTTCTGGACCCAGGGGTACTGATGACAGAGTTCTTGGCCCAGGGGTACTGATGACACAGTTCTTGGCCCAGGGGTACTGATGACAGAGTTCTTGGCCCAGGGGTACTGATGAGAGAGTTCTAGACCCGGGGGTACTGATGACAGAGTTCTTGGCCCAGGGGTACTGATGACGGAGTTCCTGGCCCAGGGTTACTGATGACAGAGTTCTTGGCCCAGGGGTACTGATGAGAGAGTTCTTGGCCCAGGGGTACTGATCAGAGAGTTCTAGACCCAGGGGTACTGATGAGAGACTTCTTGACCCACGGGTACTGATGACAGAGTTCTTGGCCCAGGGGTACTGATGACAGAGTTCTTGGCGGAGGGGTACTGAAGACAGAGTTCTTGGCCCGGGGGTACTGATGACAGAGTTCTTGGCCCAGGGGTACTGATGACAGAGTTCTTGGCCCAGGGGTACTGAAGACAGAGTTCTTGGCCCAGGGGTACTGATGACAGAGTTTGGGGCCCAGGGGTACTGATGACAGAGTTCTTGGCCGAGGGGTACTGATGACAGAGTTCTTGGCCCAGGGGTACTGAAGACAGAGTTCTTGGCCCAGGGGTACTGATGAGAGACTTCTTGACCCACGGGTACTGATGACAGAGTTCTTGGCCCAGAGGTACTGATGACAGAGTTCTTGGCCCAGGGGTACTGAAGACAGAGTTCTTGGCCCAGGGGTACTGATGACAGAGTTCTTGGCCCAGGGGTACTGATGACAGAGTTCTTGCCCCAGGGGTACTGATGTCAGAGCTCTTGGCCCAGGGGTACTGATGACAGAGTTTTTGGCCCAGGGGATCTGATCAGAGAGTTCTAGACCCAGGGGTACTGATGACAGAGTCCTTGGCCCAGGGGTACTGATGTCAGAGTTCTTGGCCCAGGGGTACTGATGACAGAGTTTTTGGCCCAGGGGTGTTGAGGACAGAGTTCTTGGCCCAGGGGTACTGATGACAGAGTTCTTGGCCCAGGGGTACTGATGAGAGAGTCCTTGGCCGAGGGGTACTGAAGACAGAGTTCTTGGCCCAGGGGTACTGATGAGAGACTTCGTGACCCACGGGTACTGATGACAGAGTTCTTGGCCCAGGGGTACTGATGAGAGAGTCCTTGGCCGAGGGGTACTGAAGACAGAGTTCTTGGCCCAGGGGTACTGATGACAGAGTTCTCAGCCCAGGGGTACTGATGACAGAGTTCTTGGCCCAGGGGGACTGATCACAGAGTTCTCGGCCCAGGGGTACTGATGACAGACTTCTTGGCCTGGGGGTACTGATGACAGAGTTCTTGGCCTAGGGGTACTGATGACAGAGTTCTTGGCCCAGGGGTACTGATGACAGAGTTCTAGACCGAGGGATATTAATGACAGAGTTCTTGGCCCAGGGGTACTGATGAGAGAGTTCTTGACCTGGGGGTACTGAGGAGAGAGTTCTTGACCCAGAAGTACTGAGGACAGAGTTCTTGGCCCAGGGGTACTGATGACAGAGTTCTTGGCCCAGGGGTACTGATGACAGAGTTCTTGGCCCAGGGGTACTGAAGACAGAGTTCTTGGCCCAGGGGTACTGATGACAGAGTTCTTGGCCCAGGGGTACTGATGACAGAGTTCTTGGCCCACGGGTACTGATGACAGAGTTCTTGACCCTGGGGTACTGATGACAGAGTTCTTGGCCCAGGGGTACTGATGACACAGTTCTTGGTTCAAGGGTACTGAAGACAGAGTTCTCGGCCCAGGGGTATTGATGACAGAGTTCTTGGCCCAGGGGTACTGAAGACGGAGTTCTTGGCCCAGGGGTACTGATGAGAGACTTCGTGACCCACGGGTACTGATGACAGACTTCTTGGCCCAGAGGTACTGAAGACAGAGTTCTTGGCCCAGGGGTACTGAAGACAGAGTTCTTGGCCCAGGGGTACTGATGACAGAGTTCTTGGCCCAGGGGTACTGAAGACAGAGTTCTTGGCCCAGGGGTACTGATGACAGAGTTCTTGGCCCAGGGGTACTGAAGACAGAGCTCTTGGCCCAGGGGTACTGAAGACAGAGTTCTTAGCCGAGGGGTTATGATGACAGAGTTCTTGGCCCGGGGGTACTGAAGACAGAGTTCTTGGCCCAGCCGGTACTGATGACAGAGTCCTTGGCCCAGCGGTACTGAAGACAGAGTTCTTGGCCCAGGGGTACTGATGACAGAGTTCCTGGCCCAGGGGTACTGAAGACAGAGTTCTTGGCCCAGGGGTACTGATGGCAGAGTTTTTGGCCCAGGGGTACTGAAGACAGAGTTCTTGGCCCAGGGGTACTGAAGACAGAGTTCTTGGCCCGGGGGTACTGATGACAGAGTTCTTGGCCCAGGGGTACTGATGACAGACTTCTTGGCCCAGGGGTACCGAAGACAGAGTTCTTGGCCCAGGGGTACTGATGACAGAGTTCTTAGCCCAGGGGTACTGATGACAGAGTTCTTGGCCCAGGGGTACTGATGACAGAGTTCTTGGCCGAGGGGTACTGATGACAGAGTTCTTGGCGTGGGGGTACTGATGTCAGAGTTCTTGGCCCAGGGGTACTGATGACAGAGTTCTTGGCCCAGGGGTACTGATGACAGAGTTCTTGGCCCAGGGGTACTGATGAGAGAGTTCTTGGCCCAGGGGTACTGACGACAGAGTTCTTGGCCCAGGTGTATTGATGACAGATTTCTTGGCCCAGGGGTACTGAAGACAGAGTTCTTGGCCCAGGGGTACTGATGAGAGACTTCTTGACCCACGGGTACTGATGACAGAGTTCTTGGCCCAGGGGTACTGAAGACAGAGTTCTTGGCCCAGGGGTACTGAAGACAGAGTTCCTGGCCCAGGGTTACTGATGACGGAGTTCTTGGCCCAAGGGGTACTGATGAGAGAGTTCTTGGCCCAGGGGTACTGATGACAGAGCTCTTGGCCCTGGGGTACTGATGACAGTTTTCTTGGCCCAGGGGTATTGATGACAGAGTTCTTGGCCCAGGGGTACTGATGACAGAGTTCTAGACCGAGGGATATTAATGACAGAGTTCTTGACCAAGGGGTACTGATGAGAGAGTTCTTGACCCGGGGGTACTAATGACAGAGTTCTTGGCCCAGGGGTACTGATGACAGAGTTCTTGGCCCACGGGTACTGATGACAGAGTTCTTGACCAAGGGGTACTGATGACAGAGTTCTTGGCCCAGGGGTACTGATGACAGAGTTCTTCGTTCAAGGGTACTGAAGACAGAGTTCTCGGCCCAGGGGTATTGATGACAGAGTTCTTGGCCCAGGGGTACTGAAGACAGAGTTCTTGGCCGAGGGGTACTGATGACAGAGTTCTTGGCCCAGGGGTACTGATGACAGAGTTCGTGGCCCAGGGGTACTGAAGACAGAGTTCTTGGCCCAGGGGTACTGAAGACAGAGTTCTTGGCCCAGGGGTACTGATGACAGAGTTCTTGGCCCGGGGGTACTGAAGACAGAGTTCTTGGCCCAGGGGTACTGATGACAGAGTTCTTGGCCCAGGGGTACTGATGACAGAGTTCTTGGCCCAGGGGTACTGATGACAGAGCTCTCGACCCAGGGGTACTGATGACAGAGTTCTTGGCCCAGGGGTACTGAAGACAGAGTTCTTGGCCCAGGGGTACTGATGACAGAGTTCTTGGCCCAGGGGTACTGATGACAGAGTTCTTGGCCCAGGGGTACTGATGACAGAGTTCTTGGCCCAGGGGTACTGATGACAGAGTTCTTGGCCCAGGGGTACTGATGACAGAGTTCTTGGCCCAGGGGTACTGATGACAGAGTTCTTTGCCCAGGGGTACTAATGACAGAGTTCTTGGCCCAGGGGTACTGATGATAGAGTTCTTGGCCCACGGGTACTGATGACGGAGTTCTTGACCAAGGGGTACTGATGACAGAGTTCTTGGCCCAGGGGTACTGATGACAGAGTTCTTTGTTCAAGGGTACTGAAGACAGAGTTCTCGGCCCGGGGGTATTGATGACAGAGTTCTTGGCTCAGGGGTACTGAAGACAGAGTTCTTGGCCGAGGGGTACTGATGACAGAGTTCTTGGCCCAGGGGTACTGATGACAGAGTTCTTGTCCCAGGGGTACTGGAGACAGAGTTCTTGGCCCAGGGGTACTGAAGACAGAGTTCTTGGCCCAGGGGTACTGATGACAGAGTTCTTGGCCCGGGGGTACTGAAGACAGAGTTCTTTGCCCAGGGGTACTGATGACAGAGTTCTTGGCCCAGGGGTACTGATGACAGAGTTCTGGGCCCAGGGGTACTGATGCCAGAGTTCTTGGCCCAGGCGTACTGAAGGCAGAGTTCTTGGCCCAGGGGTACTGATGACAGAGTTCTTGGCCCAGGGGTAATGAAGACAGAGTTCTTGGCCCAGGGGTACTGAAGACAGAGTTCTTGGCCCGGGGGTACTGATGACAGAGTTCTTGGCCCAGCAGTACTGAAGACAGAGTTCTTGGCCCAGGTGTACTGATGCCAGAGTTCTTGACCCAGGGGTACTGATGACACACTTCTTGGCCTAGGGGTACTGATGAGTGAGTTCTTGGCCCAGGCGTACTGTTGGGAGAGTTCTTGGCCCAGGGGTACTGATGAGAGAGTTCTGAACCCAGGGGTACTGAAGACAGAGTTCTTGGCCCAGGGGTACTGATGACAGAGTTCTTGACCCAGGGTACTGATGAGAGAGTTCTTGACCCGGGGGTATCGATGACAGAGTTCTTGACCCAGGGGTACTGATGACAGAGTTCTTGGCCCTCGGGTACTGATGACAGAGTTCTTGGCCCAGGGGTACTGATGACAGCGTTCTTGGCCCAGGGGTACTGATGACAGAGTCCTTGGCCCAGGGGTACTGATGACAGAGTTCTTGGCCCAGGGGTACTGATGACAGAGTTCGTGGCCCAGGGGTACTGAAGACAGAGTTCTTGGCCCAGGAGTACTGATGACATAGTTCTGGGCCCAGGGGTACTGATGACAGAGGTCTTGACCCAGGGGTACTGATGACAGAGGTCTTGACCGAGGGGTACTGATGACACAGTTCTAGACCCAGGGGTATTGATAAAAGAGTTCTTGACCCAGGGCTACTGACGAGAGATGTTCCTGGCCCAGGGGTACTGAAGACAGAGTTCTTGGCCCAGGGTTACTGACGACAGAGTTCTTAGCCCAGGGGTACTGATGAGAGAGTTCTTGGCCCAGGGGTACTGATCAGAGAGTTCTTGACCCAGGGGTACTGATGACAGAGCTCTTGGCCCTGGGGTACTGATGACAGAGTTCTTGGCGCAGGGGTACTGATGACAGAGTTCTTGGCCCAGGGGTACTGATGACAGAGTTCTAGACCGAGGGATATTAATGACAGAGTTCTTGACCCAGGGGTACTGATGAGAGAGTTCTTGACCCGGGGGTACTGAGGAGAGAGCTCTCGACCCAGGGGTACTGATGACAGAGTTCTTGGCCCAGGGGTACTGAAGACAGAGTTCTTGGCCCAGGGGTACTGATGACAGAGTTCTTGGCCCAGGGGTACTGATGACAGAGTTCTTGGCCCAGAGGTACTGATGACAGAGTTCTTGGCCCAGGGGTACTGATGACAGAGTTCTTGGCCCAGGGGTACTGATGACAGAGTTCTTGGCCCAGGGGTACTGATGACAGAGTTCTTGGCCCAGGGGTACTGATGACAGAGTTCTTTGCCCAGGGGTACTAATGACAGAGTTCTTGGCCCAGGGGTACTGATGACAGAGTTCTTGGCCCACGGGTACTGATGACAGAGTTCTTGACCAAGGGGTACTGATGACAGAGTTCTTCGTTCAAGGGTACTGAAGACAGAGTTCTCGGCCCAGGGGTATTGATGACAGAGTTCTTGGCCCAGGGGTACTGAAGACAGAGTTCTTGGCCGAGGGGTACTGATGACAGAGTTCTTGGCCCAGGGGTACTGATGACAGAGTTCTTGGCCCAGGGGTACTGAAGACAGAGTTCTTGGCCCAGGGGTACTGAAGACAGAGTTCTTGGCCCAGGGGTACTGATGACAGAGTTCTTCGTTCAAGGGTACTGAAGACAGAGTTCTCGGCCCAGGGGTATTGATGACAGAGTTCTTGGCCCAGGGGTACTGAAGACAGAGTTCTTGGCCGAGGGGTACTGATGACAGAGTTCTTGGCCCAGGGGTACTGATGACAGGGTTCTTGGCCCAGGGGTACTGAAGACAGAGTTCTTGGCCCAGGGGTACTGAAGACAGAGTTCTTGGCCCAGGGGTACTGATGACAGAGTTCTTGGCCCGGGGGTACTGAAGACAGAGTTCTTGGCCCAGGGGTACTGATAACAGAGTTCTTGTCCCAGGGGTACTGATGACAGAGTTCTTCGCCCAGGGGTACTGATGCCAGAGTTCTTGGCCCAGGGGTACTGAAGGCAGAGTTCTTGGCCCAGGGGTACTGATGACGCCGTTCTTGGCCCAGGGGTACTGAAGACAGAGTTCTTGGCCGAGGGGTACTGAAGACAGAGTTCTTGGCCTGGGGGTACTGATGACAGAGTTCTTGGCCCAGCGGTACTGAAGACAGAGTTCTTGGCCCAGGTGTACTGATGCCAGAGTTCTTGACCCAGGGGTACTGATGACACACTTCTTGGCCTAGGGGTACTGATGAGTGAGTTCTTGGCCCAGGCGTACTGCTGGGAGAGTTCTTGGCCCAGGGGTACTGATGAGAGAGTTCTGAACCCAGGAGTACTAAAGACAGAGTTCTTGGCCCAGGGGTACTGATGACAGAGTTCTTGACCCAGGGGTACTGATGAGAGAGTTCTTGACCCGGGGGTATCGATGACAGAGTTCTTGACCCAGGGGTACTGATGACACAGTTCTTGGCCCAGGAATACTGATGACACAGTTCTTGGCCCAGGGGTACTGATGACACAGTTCTTGGCCCAGGGGTACTGATGACAGAGCTCTTAGCCCAGGGGTACTGATGACAGAGTCCTTGGCCCAGGGGTACTGATGACAGAGTTCTTGGCCCAGGGGTACTGATGACAGAGTTCGTGGCCCAGGGGTACTGATGAGAGAGTTCTTGGCCCAGGAGTACTGATGACAGAGTTCTGGGCCCAGGGGTACTGATGACAGAGTTCTAGACCCAGGGGTATTGATAAAAGAGTTCTTGACCCAGGGCTACTGACGAGAGATGTTCCTGGCCCAGGGGTACTGAAGACAGAGTACTTGGCTCAAGGGTACTGAAGACAGATTTTCTGGCCCAGGGGTACTGATGACAGAGTTCTAGACCGAGGGATATTAATGACAGAGTTCTTGACCCAGGGGTACTAATGAGAGAGTTCTTGACCCAGGGGTACTGATGACAGAGTTCTTGGCCCAGGGGTACTGAAGACAGAGTTCTTGGCCCAGGGGTACTGATGACCGAGTTCTTGGCCCAGGGGTACTGATGACAGAGTTCTTGGCCCAGGGGTACTGATGACAGAGCTCTCTGCCCAGGGGTACTGAAGACAGAGTTCTTGGCCCAGGGGTATTGATGACAGAGTTCTTGGCCCAGGGGTACTGATGACAGAGTTCTTGGCCCAGGGGTACTGATGACAGAGTTCTTAGCCGAGGGGTACTGATGACAGAGTTCTTGA
>CAXIWF010000041.1:0-31666 GCA_964036045.1 Eutreptiella sp. 'Long Island Sound 2002' | reverse complement strand
TTTTTGTTCAACAACAAGTCAACCAGAATCTATTTTCAGAGTAAAATTAGGTAAAAATTACGAGAAGAAAAGAACTTACTGTGAACGTTCTTTTGGAATCAGATCGAAATATAGAAACAAAAGACGATGTCATCATTAGTGGCAGAACAAGTTATGCGCGAGAAGGTGGACGCCTGTCTCAAACAGGTCGCCCTTATCCTGGACTCTCATCGGGCTTCTTCCCTGAAAAGTGCTGACAGAATATCGCACAGATACGACGACAAGTATTTGCTTGCCGAATTTCTGACGAAGACAGCAGCGGCATGCCATCTGAATACTCTCTCGGAGATGGGGTTGGATGGGGCGAAGCTGCATATGCTGTGTGAGTGGGTGTCTTCCAAAGACGTGTCTGTGCGCTTCGACGCGGAGGAGCGGTGCAAGTTCGTGAAGGAGATCGAGCGCGACGTGGAGGACCCACACGAGTGGAGAGACAATACACAGGCGCGTTCGGTACTTCCAAATCTACGACGAAGGTGATCACTCGTGTGAAGGAGTACATCTACGAGTACGAGTGCAAGTACAGCATCGAGGCGTTCCAGGGCGTGGGCGAGGCTGCAGTGGGCGGGCTGCAGAGCGTGGTGCTGAAGCAGCGGTCAGCGAGGCAGCAGATAACGCTGCGCACGAAGCAGGCACCATACCCCGAGGCAGCCAGCAAGCGGATGGACGTCAACATCAGCTGGCTGCTGCGCCTGCTGTCGAGCCCGGCGCCGCAGGGGAAGGACAAGCAGCACTCGGAGTCGGCTTCAACTGCCAGCACGTCTGCTGCTGGCTCTTCGTTCACGCTAGACTTCACCATCGACCGCACGCACAGCGAGTGCTACACGCCGTTCCGCAACCAGGACACCAGTGCAGCGCTGGACTTCTTCTCATCTCTGAGCGACTGGGCCAGCAGCGTGCGTGTGTATATGAACGCACACCTGTTCCAGGTGCAGCTGCGGTACTCAGATGCCAAGGTGAAGCCCGATGTGGGTGCATTTACAGCTGAGCACATCTTCAACCCCGTGGTGCCTTTGTTACAGGAGCCTGGCACCGCACCCAGTCAACAACAACAACAACAGCAGCAGCAGCAGCAGCTCCCTGCTGGTGTGGATGCAGGTGGCGACGGCGCTGAGACTGCGAGCACGGTCTCGGCCAGCACCGACCTCCCTCAGCAGCAGGTGCAGGTGCAGTCTTTGGAGTCCCAGGCAGTGGTGGTGTCTGCACCATCAGTGGAGTCGCAGGCAGCGCTCGCCCCCGCCACAGTCGAGAGCATGATGCAGGAACAGCACCGCAGTCTGTTGCAGCGCTTCCAGAAGGTGCAGGCGCTGACTGTGGGCGCCACCACAGACTCCATCATCACGGCTACGGAGGCGCGGCTGGTGGTGGCACTGAAGCACGTGACTGACATCGCCAGGAGCCACCAACAGGCAGCGGAGTTCATCGAAGACATGATCCGTGCGCAGCTGGTGTCTGCGGTGGGCAAGGAGCTGCGCGTGTCTGACTTCGCGCAGTACATGACGTTCCACAACCGCAAGGTGTTTCGGGAGCAGTACCAGCCGCGGCCGTTCAGCTTCGCGGTGCGCAGGTCGGCATCGCACTCGCCGGAGGGGCTGGTGCGCATCGAGCAGCACAGCGAGGGAAGCGGGGACACACACGCGCTGCCCGAGGCCATCCACACAGTGTGCCACAGCACGGGCGCGGGTAACAGTGCGCCGATGCAGTTCCCTCTGAACGCGTCCACGACTGTGCACTTCGGCGGCGAGCGGCACGTGCACGGGTGGCTAGCACACCGCTTCTCCGGGCAGAGTATGTCGAAGCTGAGCCTGGTGTCTCAGGCGCGGCAGTTCTCCAGCTACATCGTGCTGATCGGGCGCATAGCATCTGCGAAGGTATTCGAGCCCAATTTCGGGTTCATCGCGCAGAACAAGGACGAGTTCAGTATTCCGCTGGAGCTGGAGCAGATCCCCACGCCGAAGGAGTTCAAGGACGCGATCGAGTCTCTGTCTCCGGAGCAGCAGCGGTTCGCCAAGGCGTTCCGCAGCATGCAGCTGGAGAGCACGCTGTTCGGCGTGTGCGTGATCCAGATCAAGCCGCAGCTGGAGAAAGTGCTGAACCTGGCCCCGGACAGTCTGACGAAGGAGATTCGGCTGACGCAGGATCTGATGCAGCTGTTCATCAAGTACCAGATCCCGAGCGACCTGCTGTCGTATGACGAGGATAGCAGGGCAGTAGCTGGTGCAAGGGCCGGTGCTGGGACAGCAGCGGCAGAGGAAGGGTGTGTGGCGGATGGCCCGGCGGGTCGTGTGTCAGTGGTGCGGGCCCACGTGGCGGCGATGCAGGAGATGATCGAGGCAGCGCAGAAGCAGGAGGTGGAGGAGCGCAAGAGGAAGCGGGAGTATCTGCATAGCAAACCCCACAATGTGTTTGCTAAGCCTGTTTTTGACGACGGCTTCGACCCCGTTGCTGTTTTCGATGATTGCATGCTATTGGGCTGTGTCGCTGAACGCGAGATATCCAAACCAAAGAAAATGATGAAGAAAGGTGGTCTTGGTCTCAGCATGTCTCTCAGCAGTGCTTTTTCTACTCCCCGCATTCGTAGGAGTGCTGCCCCATCTGCATTCGCTCCTGCTCCTGCCCCTCTGCCTCCTCCGCCCCCATCAGCTCCCATGCCGTCTGCCACTATGACAAGGGTTCCTCCAGCTGGACCCGCATCCGCACCCACACTGCCGACCCATCCAACCTTTGAGCAGTCCTCTTCCACATCACACCAAAAGCCACAACCACGACAAGAGGAGGAGACGTTGGGTGAAGTGCGGCAACATAAACAGGTGGACTACACGCAGCTGCCTACCCAGCTTGACAGCCAGTACGAGCGCCTGGACACGGACAGTGCGCTGCGCCCCACCATCATCAACCCCGGCACCCCCTGGCAGAAGAAGTCGCAGGCAGCGCTGCTGGCTACTCCAACCACGCGCAGTCTGGACACGGAGGGGCAGAAGTCGGAGAAGGACGCGGCATTCGACTTGTTGGACGCGCTGACTCGGTCTGGGGCGATCGCGCTGGAGCACTGCGCGCTGCACGTAGTGATCGCGGCGACGCACTGCTTCGACCGCAGCCTGATGGACACGGTGGTCCAGCGCAACGTGAACCCGATCGAGCGTGTGGAGAGGTCTGCGCTGATCATGGCGTCCACGCTGCACGGCGTGAGAGCGGGGCAGCTGCTGCAGGAGAGCCAGGTAGCACGGGTCAGCACCTTCTCCCCGCAACTGTTCGAGGTTGTGACAGAGGAAGCGGAGGCTTGAGCTTTACGGCCAAAAGATATTCTTGGTAGATACCTAGCTTGTGCTGTGTGGTAGATATATGGCGTCCAATTTGCTGTACTTTGCTGTGACGATAAACGTTACAGACCCAAACTACTCTTTGCATATACTTTGATATTAAAATATAAACAGCAGAGTGCTCTAATTCCCCGGCATCTCAGCTAACTTTATAAATCTTCCTAAAAACGCGAATAACTTTGAAGGATTCGTTAATTTTCAAAATAGATTCGCCCAACCCAATAGACATGAATGAACACATTGCGCTATGGGACAACTGACAAAGAGAGTGCCTGGATCAAATTACATTCCAGACAATTACGTCAACTGTTGACCTCAAATCAGAATAGTATCATTATCCTTCGATATTATCTCCTTCGAACAACTGCGGGGAGAAGGTGCTGACCCGTGCTACCTGGCTCTCCTGCAGCAGCTGCCCCGCTCTCACGCCGTGCAGCGTGGACGCCATGATCAGCGCAGACCGCTCCACACGCTCGATCGGGTTCACGTTGCGCTGGACCACCGTGTCCATCAGGCTGCGGTCGAAGCAGTGCGTCGCCGCGATCACTACGTGCAGCGCGCAGTGCTCCAGCGCGATCGCCCCAGACCGAGTCAGCGCGTCCAACAAGTCGAATGCCGCGTCCTTCTCCGACTTCTGCCCATCCGTGTCCAGGCTGCGTGTGGTTGGAGTAGCCAGCAGCGCTGCCTGCGACTTCTTCTGCCAGGGGGTGCTGGGGTTGATGATGGTGGGGCGCAGCGCACTGTCCGCGTCCAGGCGCTCGTACTGCTTATCCAACAGCTTAGGGTACTTCGTGTAGTCCACCTGCTGTCGTCGCTGTACCTCACTCAACTGCTGCTGCTGGGCCTGCTGCTGCTGAGCTTGCTGCTGCTGAGCTTGCTGCTGCTGAGCTTGTGGCTGCTGCACAGGTGCTGTGCCATGACCCACAGTACCAGAAGGGCCACTGGACTGCGTCCCAGAAGTTCTGCTCGACGGTAGGGGCGGAGGTAGGGGAGAAGGAAGGGCACCTCCACCACCAGCTCCAGGGGCGCAAGGAGGGGGCATCGCCATGGTTTCACAAAACATATCCATCCGACCTTCAAAATCACCATCATCATCGCACTCTTCATCCTCTTCACTGCTAATACTCCGATCTCTCGGGGCAGCAGCAGCAGTTCGACCATGCAGATACTCCCGCTCCCTGTTGCGCTCCTCCACCTCCTGCTTCTGCGCTGCCTCGATCATCTCCTGCATCGCCGCCACGTGGGCCCGCACCACTGACACACGACCCGCCGGGCCCTCCGCCACACACCCTTCCTCTGCCGCTGCTGTCCCAGCACCGGCCCTTGCACCAGCTACTGCCCTGCTATCCTCGTCATACGACAGCAGGTCGCTCGGGATCTGGTACTTGATGAACAGCTGCATCAGATCCTGCGTCAGCCGAATCTCCTTCGTCAGACTGTCCGGGGCCAGGTTCAGCACTTTCTCCAGCTGCGGCTTGATCTGGATCACGCACACGCCGAACAGCGTGCTCTCCAGCTGCATGCTGCGGAACGCCTTGGCGAACCGCTGCTGCTCCGAAGACAGAGACTCGATCGCGTCCTTGAACTCCTTCGGCGTGGGGATCTGCTCCAGCTCCAGCGGAATACTGAACTCGTCCTTGTTCTGCGCGATGAACCCGAACTTGGGCTCGAATACCTTCGCAGATGCTATGCGCCCGATCAGCACGATGTAGCTGGAGAACTGCCGCGCCTGAGACACCAGGCTCAGCTTCGGCATACTCTGCCCGGAGAAGCGGTGTGCTAGCCACCCGTGCACGTGCCGCTCGCCGCCGAAGTGCACAGTCGTGGACGCGTTCAGAGGGAACTGCATCGGCGCACTGTTACCCGCGCCCGTGCTGTGGCACACTGTGTGGATGGCCTCGGGCAGCGCGTGTGTGTCCCCGCTTCCCTCGCTGTGCTGCTCGATGCGCACCAGCCCCTCCGGCGAGTGCGACGCCGACCTGCGCACCGCGAAGCTGAACGGCCGCGGCTGGTACTGCTCCCGAAACACCTTGCGGTTGTGGAACGTCATGTACTGCGCGAAGTCAGACACGCGCAGCTCCTTGCCCACCGCAGACACCAGCTGCGCACGGATCATGTCTTCGATGAACTCCGCTGCCTGTTGGTGGCTCCTGGCGATGTCAGTCACGTGCTTCAGTGCCACCACCAGCCGCGCCTCCGTAGCCGTGATGATGGAGTCTGTGGTGGCGCCCACAGTCAGCGCCTGCACCTTCTGGAAGCGCTGCAACAGACTGCGGTGCTGTTCCTGCATCATGCTCTCCACTGTGGCGGGGGCGAGTGCTGCCTGCGACTCCACTGATGGTGCAGACACCACTGATGGTGCAGACACCACCACTGCCTGGGACTCCAAAGACTGCACCTGCACCTGCTGCTGAGGGAGGTCGGTGCTGGCCGAGACCGTGCTCGCAGTCTCAGCGCCGTCGCCACCTGCATCCACACCAGCAGGGAGCTGCTGCTGCTGCAGCTGCTGTTGTTGTTGACTGGGTGCGGTGCCAGGCTCCTGTAACAAAGGCACCACGGGGTTGAAGATGTGCTCAGCTGTAAATGCACCCACATCGGGCTTCACCTTGGCATCTGAGTACCGCAGCTGCACCTGGAACAGGTGTGCGTTCATATACACACGCACGCTGCTGGCCCAGTCGCTCAGAGATGAGAAGAAGTCCAGCGCTGCACTGGTGTCCTGGTTGCGGAACGGCGTGTAGCACTCGCTGTGCGTGCGGTCGATGGTGAAGTCTAGCGTGAACGAAGAGCCAGCAGCAGACGTGCTGGCAGTTGAAGCCGACTCCGAGTGCTGCTTGTCCTTCCCCTGCGGCGCAGGGCTCGACAGCAGGCGCAGCAGCCAGCTGATGTTGACGTCCATCCGCTTGCTGGCTGCCTCGGGGTATGGTGCCTGCTTCGTGCGCAGCGTTATTTGCTGCCTCGCTGACCGCTGCTTCAGCACCACGCTCTGCAGCCCGCCCACTGCAGCCTCGCCCACGCCCTGGAACGCCTCGATGCTGTACTTGCACTCGTACTCGTAGATGTACTCCTTCACACGAGTGATCACCTTCGTCGTAGATTTGGAAGTACCGAACGCGCCTGTGTATTGTCTCTCCACTCGTGTGGGGTCCTCCACGTCGCGCTCGATCTCCTTCACGAACTTGCACCGCTCCTCCGCGTCGAAGCGCACAGACACGTCTTTGGAAGACACCCACTCACACAGCATATGCAGCTTCGCCCCATCCAACCCCATCTCCGAGAGAGTATTCAGATGGCATGCCGCTGCTGTCTTCGTCAGAAATTCGGCAAGCAAATACTTGTCGTCGTATCTGTGCGATATTCTGTCAGCACTTTTCAGGGAAGAAGCCCGATGAGAGTCCAGGATAAGGGCGACCTGTTTGAGACAGGCGTCCACCTTCTCGCGCATAACTTGTTCTGCCACTAATGATGACATCGTCTTTTGTTTCTATATTTCGATCTGATTCCAAAAGAACGTTCACAGTAAGTTCTTTTCTTCTCGTAATTTTTACCTAATTTTACTCTGAAAATAGATTCTGGTTGACTTGTTGTTGAACAAAAAATCTCAGCAGACTAAAAAAATATTTCCTTCTGTTCCCAGATTTCTTCAACTTCCAACTGTCCCAAAAAGAACATCCCAACAAACCCGAAGCATCTAAGCAGATCTGCAGGCAGCTGTGTTTTAAGCATTCGAAAAGAGCCTATTGTGTGACGGATAATGATGAATGAACGAGCCATGCGCGAGAAGGTGGACGCCTGTCTCAAACAGGTCGCCCTTATCCTGGACTCTCATCGGGCTTCTTCCCTGAAAAGTGCTGACAGAATATCGCACAGATACGACGACAAGTATTTGCTTGCCGAATTTCTGACGAAGACAGCAGCGGCATGCCATCTGAATACTCTCTCGGAGATGGGGTTGGATGGGGCGAAGCTGCATATGCTGTGTGAGTGGGTGTCTTCCAAAGACGTGTCTGTGCGCTTCGACGCGGAGGAGCGGTGCAAGTTCGTGAAGGAGATCGAGCGCGACGTGGAGGACCCCACACGAGTGGAGAGACAATACACAGGCGCGTTCGGTACTTCCAAATCTACGACGAAGGTGATCACTCGTGTGAAGGAGTACATCTACGAGTACGAGTGCAAGTACAGCATCGAGGCGTTCCAGGGCGTGGGCGAGGCTGCAGTGGGCGGGCTGCAGAGCGTGGTGCTGAAGCAGCGGTCAGCGAGGCAGCAAATAACGCTGCGCACGAAGCAGGCACCATACCCCGAGGCAGCCAGCAAGCGGATGGACGTCAACATCAGCTGGCTGCTGCGCCTGCTGTCGAGCCCGGCGCCGCAGGGGAAGGACAAGCAGCACTCGGAGTCGGCTTCAACTGCCAGCACGTCTGCTGCTGGCTCTTCGTTCTCGCTAGACTTCACCATCGACCGCACGCACAGCGAGTGCTACACGCCGTTCCGCAACCAGGACACCAGTGCAGCGCTGGACTTCTTCTCATCTCTGAGCGACTGGGCCAGCAACGTGCGTGTGTATATGAACGCACACCTGTTCCAGGTGCAGCTGCGGTACTCAGATGCCAAGGTGAAGCCCGATGTGGGTGCATTTACAGCTGAGCACATCTTCAACCCCGTGGTGCCTTTATTACAGGAGCCTGGCACAGCACCCAGTCAACAACAACGACAGCAGCAGCAGCTCCCTGCTGGTGTGGATGCAGGTGGCGACGGCGCTGAGACTGCGAGCACGGTCTCGGCCAGCACCGACCTCCCTCAGCAGCAGGTGCAGGTGCAGTCTTTGGAGTCCCAGGCGGTGGTGGTGTCTGCACCATCAGTGGAGTCGCAGGCAGCGCTCGCCCCCGCCACAGTGGAGAGCATGATGCAGGAACAGCACCGCAGTCTGTTGCAGCGCTTCCAGAAGGTGCAGGCGCTGACTGTGGGCGCCACCACAGACTCCATCATCACGGCTACGGAGGCGCGGCTGGTGGTGGCACTGAAGCACGTGACTGACATCGCCAGGAGCCACCAACAGGCAGCGGAGTTCATCGAAGACATGATCCGTGCGCAGCTGGTGTCTGCGGTGGGCAAGGAGCTGCGCGTGTCTGACTTCGCGCAGTACATGACGTTCCACAACCGCAAGGTGTTTCGGGAGCAGTACCAGCCGCGGCCGTTCAGCTTCGCGGTGCGCAGGTCGGCATCGCACTCGCCGGAGGGGCTGGTGCGCATCGAGCAGCACAGCGAGGGAAGCGGGGACACACACGCGCTGCCCGAGGCCATCCACACAGTGTGCCACAGCACGGGCGCGGGTAACAGTGCGCCGATGCAGTTCCCTCTGAACGCGTCCACGACTGTGCACTTCGGCGGCGAGCGGCACGTGCACGGGTGGCTAGCACACCGCTTCTCCGGGCAGAGTATGCCGAAGCTGAGCCTGGTGTCTCAGGCGCGGCAGTTCTCCAGCTACATCGTGCTGATCGGGCGCATAGCATCTGCGAAGGTATTCGAGCCCAAGTTCGGGTTCATCGCGCAGAACAAGGACGAGTTCAGTATTCCGCTGGAGCTGGAGCAGATCCCCACGCCGAAGGAGTTCAAGGACGCGATCGAGTCTCTGTCTTCGGAGCAGCAGCGGTTCGCCAAGGCGTTCCGCAGCATGCAGCTGGAGAGCACGCTGTTCGGCGTGTGCGTGATCCAGATCAAGCCGCAGCTGGAGAAAGTGCTGAACCTGGCCCCGGACAGTCTGACGAAGGAGATTCGGCTGACGCAGGATCTGATGCAGCTGTTCATCAAGTACCAGATCCCGAGCGACCTGCTGTCGTATGACGAGGATAGCAGGGCAGTAGCTGGTGCAAGGGCCGGTGCTGGGATAGCAGCGGCAGAGGAAGGGTGTGTGGCGGAGGGCCCGGCGGGTCGTGTGTCAGTGGTGCGGGCCCACGTGGCGGCGATGCAGGAGATGATCGAGGCAGCGCAGAAGCAGGAGGTGGAGGAGCGCAACAGGGAGCGGGAATACCGAGAGGGTCAAGCCCGTGCTCAAGAGGAAGCGTTGCTGCGTCGCTTGCGGGAGCAGGCGGAGAGTATGAGGGAGCAGCATGGTATTGTTTTTGGTTCCGCCCCTCAGTCTTTCGCCCAAGGGATGAGCATGGATGTGGATCAAGTACAGCCTGCTGCGTCCTATCAAAATAAGAGTGGTGGCATGGGCATTGGTGGGTTGGGGGGCCTATTCGGCGCTTCTGGTTCTGCTCCACCTGCGCCTGCGCCTGCTGCCTGTGTGGGTGGCGGCGGCCCTCACTTCCGCTCCACTGCACGCATGCCTTCTACTGGGCTTTCCACCTTCGCTGCACAGCAGTCTCATAATAGCAGCAGTAGTAGTAGCAGTACGATTGGCGCCAGCCAGTCACGCGATGGTATTTCTGCTGCTGTGCTGGGGACGCAGGCGGGGAAAAGGCGTGCAGAACCTGCAAAGATGCTGCACACCTTGCAACAGGTGTCCAGGCTAGAACAGCAGAGGCAGCAGCAAGAACAGCAGCCAAACACAGGCCTTGATATAGTGACCAAGCCCAGCAAAGAGTACAGAGAGGATGGTGAACACATCTCGACAGTGGACTACACGCAGCTGCCAACCCAGCTTGACAGCCAGTACGAGCGCCTGGACACGGACAGTGCGCTGCGCCCCACCATCATCAACCCCAGCACCCCCTGGCAGAAGAAGTCGCAGGCAGCGCTGCTGGCTACTCCAACCACGCGCAGTCTGGACACGGAGGGGCAGAAGTCGGAGAAGGACGCGGCATTCGACTTGTTAGATGCGCTGACTCGGTCTGGGGCGATCGCGCTGGAGCACTGCGCGCTGCAAGTGGTGATCGCGGCGACGCACTGCTTCGACCGCAGCCTGATGGACACGGTGGTGCAGCGCAACGTGAACCCGATCGAGCGTGTGGAGAGGTCTGTGCTGATCATGGCGTCCACGCTGCACGGCGTGAGAGCGGGGCAGCTGCTGCAGGAGAGCCAGGTAGCACGGGTCAGCACCTTCTCCCCGCAACTGTTCGACGAATTAGAGGAAGAGCAGCAGGAATGATTTTGGTGGCTTTAGTGTAATACCTCTCAGCCTATTTTTCCATTTATATTCATGTTTATACTTGCCGTTGTATAAAGGTGCTGCAGTTTGATCTGAAATGCACATTAATTAAATGGGAAGTTTGAGATTTGTGAGTAGCTTACACATCATGGTGCATGCATGGCTGTGGGAACAAGTTTTATTTACGGATACATGTATATCGCAGTCGTTAATATTGTACATTCATATCTGCATATATTAGCATTTCTAATAAACACTGGTGGAGTGATTGGCACGTGTCAAAAATTTGTAATGTAAATGTACCGAACAAGAAGACCTGCGGTCGATGTGTGCCTTGAGGTTGACACGATGTGTATCGTATACTCCTGTACCGATAAATCTACCATAGATGTGGCGCCATACTCCAAGTCTACCATAGATGTGGCGCCATACTCCAAGTCTACCGTAGATGTGGCGCCATACTCCAAGTCTAGATATGGCGTCTAGACTCTGCTATTGGCACGCATCGACTTTCATATCCCCATTCGTCAATACCAGCCTCACGTCACATCGAGGCAAAGTAGTCTTGAGCGGGGATATCTAGGCTAGTTAAGTTACATTAGATTACAATAAGAATCGGACGGGATTATAGCAGCAGCCAAAGTATCTACAGCACGTAGACCCCCTCCTGTCCCCCCCCCCCCGCCCCCCACCCCCCAAAGTATCTACAGCACGTAGACCCCCTCCTACCCCCCTCCCCCCCTCCTGATAAAACATTTCACATCTACCATATACGCATCGCCATCAGCATACAAGGCATCTCTATGAAAAGAACCTAGCGATTGAAAATATCAGCCTTTTGCCTTCCAATGGCAATGCATCAGTATAGGCAGTAGCCCTATAAGCGATAACACGAACAACATCACACCTTCACCGAGAGGGATAAGTAGTATCTTCATTTGGGGACCGTGAACAGTGGTGGGATCTTGAACATGGCGATTGGGACTGCACCAATAGGGATGAGTATTATCTTCATTTGGGGACCGTGAACAGTGGTGGGATCTTGAACAACATGGCGATTGGGACTGCACCAATAGGGATGAGTGTTCTTCATTTGGGGACCGTGAACAGTGGTGGGATCTTGAACATGGCGATTGGGACTGCACCGCCTGCCCACAGCCAAGACAACATGACACGTGTTGAAACGACGATGCCATGCACCAAGCAAATATATGAAAATAGCAATGATAGTTGAAGAAAACAAATATCCATTGAGACACCAAATCTCATGATCAAGCGCATTCAACCTGCAGCACTATGATATGTAGTCACATTCATGCGATGGTACTGTATAGTATTAACATACTGCACGCACCTCCTCTTGCACCGCTTTGCTCGGCGTCAACGCCAGTGTCGCTGTCATCTGCACCATGAATGCGCACTGCGCTCCTCACCGCCTCCGCATACAGTGCAGGGTTCAGCGCACTGAGTGCGGCGTCACGACCAGTACCTACTCCCAAGCCCGCCTCAGGCACCTCCGCATCACCACTCTTGCTCCTAAATCTACTCCTACTGCTATTGTCTATGTGCTGTTGTTGCTTCAGTAGCGCCTCTTCCAAGGACTCCTCCGCAGAGGTGATCACCACTAGGTCACCTGCCTCAACCTTGTCCTGCTCATCCCCAGTACACAAGCACACAAGCGCACATTCATGCATAGTCCCATTCATTATATGCACCCCAATCAGCGTGTAATAGAGGAAATCAAACTTTAAAGCGCTTAGGCACCGGAGAGGGGAGCAGGAGCACTAGCAAGCGACCTTAATGAGCAGACTGACAGACAGATAGACCAGCTGGCTGGATGACTAACAGAATAACTAACCTCTAGGATACAGGTGGCGAGCGGATTGAGCAGCGCACTCTGTATAAGCCGCTTCATGGGTCGCGCGCCATACGCAGCATCCGTGCCACAGCGAGACAGGTGCGCCACAGCGGCGGAAGTCACCAAAAGGGCCACCCCGCGCTCCCGCAACAGCTGCCCGACACGTGCCAGCTGCAGGCTGCAGATGCGGGCGATGGCGGCGCCGTCCAGCGGGTTGAATACGACGATCTCGTCCAGGCGGTTCACGAACTCGGGGGAGAAGTGCTGGTGCACGATGGTGGTGGCTAGGTCCTGCACCTGCTGGCGACTGCGCCGTGCGGCGGCAGCAGTGGTTGTTGTTGGTGGTAATGCTGCTGATGTGGCACTATCTACTCCTCCTGGTTCATCGTCTGCAGCAGCAGCACCTCCAACACTACCTTCATCACTAATATTATCACTATTACCACTATCACTATTAGTTGCAGCAGTGGTGGCGGTGGCGGCGGCTTGTTTAAGCAAGTCGGAGCCGAGATTTGAAGTCATGATGATGACAGTGTTCCGGAAGTCCACAGTCTTGCCCTGTGAGTCTGTCAGCCGACCCTCGTCGAATACTTGCAGCAGCAGATTGCTCACCTATCCGTGCAGTGTATCATGCAACAACCCAACCATGAAGTAAGGATATGCACAACCCAACCGTGGAGTAAGCACAAACACGTGCCAAAGCCAAGCACAAGTTCAGCAGTACAAGTCAAGATGGTTATTGGCGAATCGTATACTAGACATGTCAAAGAATCATTAACTTCATCACGATCAATCACGAAGATGTAACGCCACAACAGCGTGCAATAGTCCTCCATACAGTCAAAAGTTCAACAATACCAAGTACATTCGTGGCGTGATGCTGACGAAAATCTATGTAAACGTACAAGCATGGATCTCCTCCCCACTCTGCATCTCGTACCCCCCCCTCCACTTCCGTACCTCTCTGTGCGCCTTTTCGAACTCGTCCAGCAGGATGAGCTGGTAGGGCCTCCTGCGCACCGCCTCGGTCAGCACCCCACCCTCCTCGTACCCAACGTATCCCGGAGGCGCGCCGATCAGCCGCGAGACGGAGAAGCGTTCCATGTACTCAGACATATCCACGCGCAGCAACGCACCACTGCCATTGGAGGTCCCACCGGAGGCATCGGAAGAGGAGTTCTGATGGAAGAGGAATTCACAGAGTGCCTTTGCCAGCTCAGTCTTACCTACACCAGTAGGGCCTAGCATGAGGAACACTCCCAGAGGTCGATCGTGATAGCGCAGGCCCGCTCTTGATAGTCGGATGCACCGCGCAATGCTACGGATAGCTTCGTCCTGGCCCACGAGGCGCGCACCAATCTCCGCCTCCATGTGCAGCAGGCGGCGCTTCTCTCCGTCGCCCAGCATGCTGCTCACGGGAATGCCGGTGGTCTGCGAGACGACAGCCACGATATCCGCCACAGTCACCTCGTTGACAATCGGACCCAGACCTTCAGGGGCAGTCACAGCTCCTGCTGTACTACCCCCCGCACCTCCTTGGTCATAGGGCAGTCCATCTCTGTCTCCCGCACTATTCTCATCTCCTTCTAACCCCATATCCACCCCTGCCCCTGCTCCTGCCCCTGCCCCAGCATCTCTCCCAACATCTTCATGGGTTTGGAGCTGACGTGTGCGCAGTAGCTCGTCTCTGTACATGGAGCTGAGACGAGCCTCCTTTTCCGCAACGCTGGCCAGCAGCTCCACCACGCACTCTCTGCTGGGCTGCACCTGCCGCCGCTCCCGCTGCAGCGCACCCAGCACCAGCGCAAGGTCCCCCTTCAACTTGAAGATGGATTCAATGCGCTGGTTGCGCTCCTGCCAGCGGGCAGTCAGTGCGTCACGCTCCGAGACCATGCTTGCCAGCTGGTGGGCTCTAGACGAACCACTCCCACTGCTACTGGCACTGACGCTACTTCTACTGCTATTACTACTGCTGCCGCCACCTGCTGCTGCTGTCGCCACCAATGTGCAGTCAGAAGGAGCGGCCTGGATGACTGCGTGGCGCACTTCTGCTATGCTGGAGTGCACTCCCGAGTCACGTCTCGTCGCACCACCTGATACACCTGCTACTACATTTTCTGCTGTTGTTGCAGCACCGCCGCCGCCACCACCACTGCCGTCTCTATGGCTTGACGCACCCAGGCCACTGCTGTTGTCCAACAGCAGATCACCCTCAGTCTCGCACAAGATGCTGTAGATCTCCTCTTCCAAGTTCCGCAGCGCAGCGGGTTTACGCTCCAGACGGTTGCGCAGGCGAGACGCAGCTTCGTCCAGCAGATCGATGGCCTTATCCGGGAATCGCCGGTCCGTGAAATAGCGCTCGGATAACTGAACCGCCGCAGCTAGTGCTTCATCCGGGATGTGGACCCGGTGGTGCATTTCGTATTCGGGACGTAATCCTCGTAGTATTTGCACTGTGTGCTCGGCGGAAGGTTCTGATACGTACACGAGCTGAAACCTGCGGGCCAGGCCGGCATCCTTGTCGATGCTCTTTGCATACTCAGAGGAAGTAGTGGCTCCAAGACAGCGCAACGATCCACGCGCCAAAGAAGGCTTGAGAATGTTGCTGGCATCGATGGCACCGTCGGAGCCACCAGCGCCTACCAGAGTGTGGATCTCATCGATGAAGAGTATAATCTTGTCCCCCGCCTGCTCCACCTCCTTCAGTACCCCCTTCAAGCGATCTTCAAATTCGCCCCGAAACTTGGTTCCTGTGCCCACCCACCCAGCAGCAAAATAAGTGGTACATGAAACTCGAGTAAGCTGAAGGTTTTAAAATTTAACAATGCGTGAATGATGCACTATAATACATACTATTACCATGTCGGGCGCCGAGTCTCGACAAGTGTGTATAGGTCAAACCAGGGGCAACAATATACTTCAATAGAAGAGGTACACACATATCTAAGTCACAACAAGTGCGCATAGGCCAAACCAGCAGAGGAAACAAAATACATACTTCGAAGCACTAAGAGGTACCCACAGAGCTAAGTCTCGCACGCACCTGCAAGCATGCTAGGAAGATCAAGGCTGATAATAGACTTGTCGGCCATGGAGGCAGGAACCTGCCCCTGTACTATAAGAGATGCCAGGCCCTCCGCTACTGCAGTCTTGCCTGTGAGAGAGGTTATAAGGGAGATAGAGATAGAGGGAGATATTCAGAGATAGTATGCAGCAAAAGGACGATTATATACCAGCAAAAACATAATGAAGAGAAACAGTATGAAGAGTGGGAGTGGGAGTGGTTGTATAAGTAAAAGTATGTACAACTCTTTGGAAGAAGTTAGGTTAGGGGTTATAGCACAGTATCGTGCCGATTATCTATCCTTATCACTGAACATCACATGTATGAATAATCTACAGCCGCAAGAACTAAAAGCTGCCTGGTAACAGCGCAGTTTATACTGCATATCAAGCTTTGGTGAGAAAAATATAAGTTAATATCAGTCGGATAACTTTATCCTATGGTTAGACTCTTAGACTCGGAGTCTAAACGACTCCGGGATAGAAGCGCTACGGCGAGGCGCAGCAGGCATGACGGAACGCACCTACTCCAGGCTCTCCCACTAAACAAGGGTTGTTCTTTCTGCGTCGTGACAGGATTTGTATTGTTTTCTGAATCTCTGCGTCTCTGCCAATCACGATCTCGAGCTGGCCGTCTGCGGCCATCTTGGTCAAATTCACGGCGTACTTCGACAACTGCACACCCATGCGAATGGGCTTGTACTTGTGTGGTGCTGCCTGCTGCAGGTGACTACCGGTGGATGAACAAGCTTCAGCTGAAAATGATGAAGTTATTGATGAGTTCGATGCACCATTGTTGGGTGGAAAGTCCGCGGGAGATAAGAATGACCCAGAACATCGCAAGGTATGTCGGACTGGTCGACCTTTTGAAAGTGCCTGACGAATATTTACACTTCGTAATAAACGCAGCATACTTCTCACTGCGGTTATCATCCGATAGGACTACGAAATTATTCAAAAGTTGCTTAATGTAAATCATAATAGCAACATTTTGAAAGTTACCGGTATATAAGCGTAAATTTACTGGAATTTACTGAGAACTCATCACATTTTGATTTGAATTTCTGATCAACAACGCGTCGTGCAACTTTGGAAATTTTAAGCGTCAGTTTCATACTATTAATCTTATTAACGCTAATTAAAACGAAGCTATTTTCACCACCCCCCACACTTCATGCATCAATCGATTGATTGATTGATCCCTGGAATCAACGCGAGGTGAAAAAAAGTCTTTTAATTACAGGTATTCGTGGTTTGCAGCGTGTCCTGTGCCACAACGAGCACTCCTTCCTGTGAAAATTGCAATATCTGGTTATTTTATTCTCTAGTCTTGGTGAGTTTGGGCTCCGCAGTGCTCGTATTTTGCTCTCGTCTTCCCCTTACACTGTGCTGGCTTGAGTTATCAATTAATTTCTCGCCTGATAGAAAGAAGTTACATAGATACGATGAGTACCCTGGCAGACAATAATCCTCGTCCTTTTGGGACCACTCGCCTCTCAATTGATCCTGATGCGGAGCACCAGATCCCCAAGGTTGGTGAAGACTTGAAAGTGGTATGTTAGACGGCATGTGAAGAGTGTTAAACCGAAGTGTCATTATGGATTATGTATTGCTGTGGGTGTGGTATCGCCTTATTTCGGTATTCTTTATGTTAAATGTAGGTTGAGGTTCGGCCTGCTGAGCGGTGTGTACTAGAAGACTTCACTCAGTGTAGCAAGTCGCACTTATGGAAACTGATGATGTCGTTCTACGATCGCAAAGGACCAGAGTCGTGGTCGCAGGGCATTGTTCCACACTTTATTACATGTAATAACTTTATTGGCAAAAGCTACGCCAAGGTAATCAGTCCTTATGAGAACCGTGCATTATCGTACTATTCCTTGCGGGTGGGGAAACCTGACAGTTGGGATAGCAGGTGGCAGGCTCTGTTCAGCCTGGCTGGTCACGATGCTTGAAACTCATTTTCCACCTCATCATACTTGCCCTGCACTAATTGCTGCATCCGTTAATTGTTTTGGTTCTGTGTCTTATCTTATTGACGGGCGACTTTCTTCCCCTCCTCTTCAGATTCTGCACGGGTTTTTAAGAGATTGCTTTAGCCCCAATAGCAAGACGAAGGTTGACCCTACCGAGCCCCTATACATAATCGAGCTAGGAACAGGAGCTGGGAAGTTCTCATTCTTCATGCTGAAGGCTCTTGAGGAAATGCAAGAAGTTTGTGACTTTCCTCTGGGTAAAATAGTTTACGTGATGACCGATTTCACCGAGACTAACTTCACGTTCTGGCAGAGTCATCCAGCACTGAAGAAGTACTTCGAGAGCGGCCAGCTCGATGCCGGTATTTTTGATGCTGTGGAGGACCGAACTATCAAGCTTTGGAAGAGTGGCAAGGTGCTCGGCCCCGGCACCTGCAAGAATCCTCTCTGCATCGTGGCAAACTACCTGTTCGATACGCTGTACCACGATATATTCCAAATCGACGGAGGTGTGCTCATGGAAGGGCTGGTTTCCACAGGAAGCAAGCAGAGCGAAGAACCCGATCCCCTTGAACCGGAGATTATCGGGCGCCTGGATAACCGCTACAAGTATAATCCGATCGATGCCGGATATTACACGGAGGAGGAGGGTGACGAGCCGCACCTTCGGCGGGTCCTGCGCTGGTACGAAGACTACTTCAAGAACAACGCCAGCGGTGCATCCGTGCTGGTCCCCATCGGGGCTCTGCGTGCACTGCGGCGCCTCGGCAAGTTCTCAGCTACTGGCACCACCTTAGTGATATCTGGGGATAAGGGGAATAATAACCCGGACCAGTTTGTCGGGCTGATGGACCCGCATATCGCGGTGCACGGCTCGTTTTCCCTGATGGTCAACTACCACGCTATCGGCACGTGGTTCACTTCCAAGGGGGGATTCACACTGCACAACCCACAGGAAGAGGCTTCTCTTAAAGTCAGTACCTTCCTGCTTACGCCTGAGGGCACGTTCGACGCGCATGTGGCTGACAGCAGCTTCCTGGGGAAGGGTTTGGCAGAGAGGGATGAGTCGCGGTCTGCCCACTTCCCACATCTGCGACAGGCATTCAACGACTATGTGGACCAATTCGGCCCCAACGACTTCTTCGTCATGCAGAAAAGCTTGAAGGAGGATCTGACCAACCCGCCGCTGCGCACCGTAGTGGCGATGCTCAAGCTGGGGGATTGGGATCCCGACGTGTTCTTCAAGTTCCGCGATACCATTTTAATGCACGCACCTACCTGCGGTCAGAAGCTGCGGAACGACCTGTGCAGAGGCATCCCACGGGTGTGGAACAACTACTACATTCTGGACCTGGATAAGGACATCGCCTTCGAGATAGGGCGCTTCTACTACGGAATCCGCGAGTACGAGCGCGCCCTGTTCTTCTACAAGGAGTCCGTCAGTGGCGTTGGCGACCACCACGTCACGTTCCACAACCAGGGTCTGTGCCACTACTCGCTGGGGCGACTGGAGATTGCCCTGGACCTGTTTCGCAAAGCGCTGGAGATGTGCGCAGAGTACGAAAAGGCGCGCAGCTGGATCGAGAAGGTGGAGAATGACCTGGCAGCCAGACAGCGGCTGCAGCAACTGCAAGAGACTGGCGGCGGTGGGGCGATCGAGCTGCCGCTGCCGGTACAGGGTGGAGAGAATGGCTTGGTGGCTGCGCTGGCGTCATCGGAGGGAGCCAGTGCCAGTCTTGTGGATGACGCTGTGTCCTCGGTGGCGAGGGGAATGGTAAATGCAACCCTGACGGACACCCCTACCAATCCACCCATCCCTCCCGGCTCTGATGCCTAGCACTTCTTGGAAGGGAAGGGTCGGGTGAGGGGTAGATAGTGGAACCTTTTGGATTGTGTGGAGCTGTACCCTGCAGAGTAGCAGCGAAGCTTTTTGAAACCTCTTTAACTCACGCGATATAAGTTATTATGATAAATAGCAGGTAGTTGCTGCTGATAGCGTGCCACAATGTGCTGCGGGCTCTAGATAATAGGACCGCTAACTAGCTGTCATCTTTAAACAGCTGGTTCGTGAATCTTTCTAATTTCAAGAATCAGTTGAAGATAGGTTGATTTTTTGGAAGCTCTACCATTAAACTCTTTTTAGCGCCTCACAAGGGACTACCCGTTCATTCCCCCCCCCCCCCCCCCCACCCCACCCCCCGCCAACTAGCTATGTAAAGATATACGCTACATTGCTACTGGTACTTCCTACACGCAATTGCTAAGTACCTGCAGCTTTGTTGGTAATGTGGACTACCCCGACTGGTGTAGCATAGTTGTGAGAAGAATCTAAGTATGCAAGGTGTGCCACGACTACCTCAAGCGTACGTACGTGTCAACGGTTTCGTCCATTCCGATACTCCGACATTCCGGATTCCGAATTCCGAATTCTGTTCCACGAGGACGATGCCACGTGGAATCCATTCAGTCATTTCTGTTGTCTTGTTGCTGTGCATGCTATTCTAGAAGTCATACTTACAATAGCTTCGTTCTTTATTAATAATATTAATAATATTAATAAAGCATCACCATCATCATCATTCATTCCAAGCTTGGCCCTTGGTCAAGGTACAATATCGATATTTTACTCGTCTACTGGAAAATTTCTAGTCACCATGGGAAAAACAGCGAAACACAACAAGCATTCTAAGGATAAGGATCGTTCCCACGGGGATGGACAAAATGCTCCATCACCTTCTGGAATAGATAGATCCGATAGAATCCGCCAGGGATAATTTTCCCTCAGCTCCCGGCTCCGGTGATGGACAAAATGCTTCATCCCTGGATCCATTCGCCGCGATCAGCGCGATCTCTGCTCCTTATGCCGCACTGCTCCAGAGAGAATTTCCAAGAACCTGGGAAGGCATTAGAGGGGGTTAATTCGGCAAATAGTTACACAACCGCATCAGTGGTTGAAGCTATGCATGCCCAAGCACTCGCATTCCTGCAACTACGGGGTGACGATCAAAACTTCATCATCCAAGAAGTGGCGGATGAAACCAACCACTCTGAGTCCGACAAGTCGTCGTCAGAGTGGTTCGTTTCATCCGCCACTTCTTGGATGATGAAGTTTTGATCGTCACCCCGTAGTTGCAGGAATGCGAGTGCTTGGGCATGCATAGCTTCAACTACGGGGTGACGATCACCATCATCATCATTCATTCCAAGCTTGGCCCTTGGTCAAGGTACAAAGGTAACGGATATCATAGTTTGGTCCCGCCAGCTTCCCACTGGAATGATTATGATATCACTTGTCTGTGGGTGGAAAAAACACGAAATTCGCTTTTTTGGGATTGGAATTTTTATACAGGTACTTACTGTAGATGCTTCATCAATATTAGTATGTACTTCGAAGTACTAATATAGAAGCTTCATCAATATTGTACTCGTACGGTATGTATGTACTATGATAATATCGTACGGGTACAATAATATTAGTATTAGTTTAAAACGATATATTCCAGCAGAGAAAAAAGATTCGTATATCGAAACAAAATTTGCTTCGGAAATGTTTCAGCAGAAAAGATGCGGTTATAAAGTCCTCCACTGTAAGTTACTGTAAAAGAAGACAAACCGTGGAAATCCAGGGAAACCCAAAAAGCGGATTTCGAGCAGCAGTAACTTACAGTACGAGTGAAAAAATTACCGGGTGAATTTAAGTGACAGAATTCCTGGAATTGTATTTCTCGCCTTATTGAGATAAATATATTGCTATAAGTTAGGATACTTCTGAAGTGATGTTATGAGGGGGTTCTCGAAGACCGCTTTTAACCAACTGCGAAGATCATACTAATCCTGCGAGTATTCATAAGCATGCTTACCACTGTTGCTATCCTTGTTGCCCTTGTGGTGTGTGGCTGTTCATCTAGTGTGGACTACGATCAAGAGATCACAATTTTGGGAGGCGAAAGAGGTTATTCCGGCGATGGTATTATGGCCTATTACGCAGAGATAAATTGGCCGAAGAGGTTGTGGCTGATAAATTCGGAAATATTTATATTGCTGATTTATATAACTCGGTAATTCGGTTTGTTAACAAGTCCACTGGGATCATCACCACTCTTGCTGGTAACGGCACCGGTGGTTATAATGGCGACAACGTTCCGATTGGCGATGCTCTTTTGAACTTTCCTAGTTCCATCATTCTGGATCATGATGAAAATGTAATTTTTGTAGACTCCAAGAACTCTCTTGTCCGAAAGATTGATTTCGCCACTGGGCTTATAACTAATATCGTGGGAAATGGTATGGATTACGACGGGTTTGGTCCACTAGAAGACGATGTGATCGCTACTGAATATCCATTACCGGCTCCCGAGCAGGTGCGTATGAATTCGAAAGGAGATCTTTATATATCGTGCGGAGGCGATTGTATTCGCTTGGTTGATGCTTCGACTGGACTTATCAGCACCTATGCCGGACGTTTCGCTTACCCTGGCTACAAAACAGACTGTCTGGCGAAAGATGCATGGATAAACGGAATCCAAGGCATTTGGTTCGATAAAGATGATAATTTATATCTTGCTGAGTCATGGAAAGGCATTCGCCGGTTTGATGCGGAAACCACGTATAATACCTGCATTCTGGACGGCGATTCCACCAATGTTCGCGGCTGTGAGGATGTCTGCGATGATGGTCCCAATGGAGACGGAGGTAACTGGGAAGATGCCTGTTTGTGCAATCCATACAGCGGGTGGGCGGACGACACCAACTGGTACATTTTGAATACGATGGGAAGCGTATTCGCCAGATTAGTTGGCAAACCGGAATTATTAACACCATTGCCGGTTACAATTTACCCCGTGAGGAATCGGACGCTCTTGCCGGAAATGCCACTAAAACTGATATTGGCTTTGTAACGTTCATGACTGGAGGAGGCGGTTCGGGAGAACTCGTATCGCTTGCACATTGGGATAACCAGGTGCGCTTGTTCTGGCCAACCGACAAGCAAGTTTAAAAAACTACTGCTCGAAACAAAGTATTAGATGCTGGAACGGCTATTGTGAGGTATTTTGCTGTGCATATGGTTGGGGATAAATTTAGAAAATCTTCCATGATCACACCTCTATCAGTAGTATATCCTTCTGGGCACTAGCCTGGCTTGTCTGATACCGCGATCGATCGAGCTACTTCCGCCGCCCGCTGGCCATATGCTGATTATTTAGTTCAGTTCCCAAGATTGCATGGGGCCATAACCTGCTGATACTTTGAAGTGATAAGTAGTACTGAGGCTTTGATACATACCCCCACCAACTTTACAATGACGAGCGTGTCATAATTTGCTGTTCTCAACCAGGGTAGATCATAGTATATCCAACTATCTTTTATCTCAACCTTGCGATGTGGTTAGTAAAACTTGCTAATGCCAAGCATAAGTCGACTTTCAATCCCTGTCGGTAAAATTATAAAAGAAGCATAGATCTGCACCATAATCCTACAATTATGGTGCATCTCCGAGATCCTGTGGGATCAGCAGCTGGCAGCACTTCGATCTGTCACTTCCAGCACTCAAAGGCGTATGCCGGTTGATGATGCAGTTTTTGTGGGTTCGTGGGGTTTTTGGTAATTGTTGTAATTACTTTAAACTAGCCCGCTTTTATCCCGACATTGGGGTTGGGGAGGTAGGGCAGCAGAATGGAGGCAGTTGGTTGAGCTGAGAGTACCCTCGAACCTATTCTTTGTACCAGTAAAAAGTGGTTTTATTCATTGGTAACGAACCAGGTGCTGTAAGCATAGTGCAGGACTGTAGTTTTCTGATGTCATTAACAGCGCACTCCCTCTCACATGACGGGTGCAGGAGAGTCGTCAGGTTCTTGAAACTATTGCGGGGGCTGGTGTTTTCTGATGTCATTAACATCTTACATGACGGGTGCAGAAGAGTCGTCAGGTTCTTGAAACTATTGCGGGGCTGGTGTTTTCTGATGTCTACTTGAGTACCGAAGCGGGGTAGTGGTAAAAAGTGTAGTGTTTGAAGTCAGAGCAAGCAGCAACAACATAATGGAGCATAGGCATAGATATTTGACTGCGGTGTGGATGGATCCGCTGTCCGTTGATAGCGACAACAATAATAAAGTTAGCTTGAAGCGTGACTGCAGATTCCCGCTCCACCGCTTTTATCGGGTGATTCCCACCTTGTGCATTGCGGTACGACAGTCCGTATTTTCAGTGATTTATGATGATAGAATCTGCAGTCACGCTTGATGATGATGATTTATCATCATAAATCATCATCATAATTATGATCATAATTCTATCATTTACGATGATAATTTATAGTATCACGGCGGCAATTATTGCCGTCGTGATAAGTATGTACCCCAGTACCCGGAAATTTCCCTGCACGAGTAGGACTTACTAAATTTTACCGCGCACAACATATCTCTCAAGCTATCTTTGAAGTGTTAAATGGTACTGTACCTAGAATCGCTATCGTAGAACCAAAGGCGATGCTTCTTCCAGTTCACCCCCACCCCTTACGAATAAAACGAAGCTGATCAAAAGCAGGATTCGAAGTTGAGAAAGTACACTGAGGACAAATGCGGTAGCATGTGCAGCTGTAGCTGGAAGAAGTAAGTATGGCCCTTTTAATATGACCAGGGCAGCATTGTAAGGTCTTAATTTTGAAAGAGCAAGAGCTATCATACAAGTAGATGTTTTCAAATCATGTTCACACCGAAAATGCAAATCTATAACAAGGTTAGTCATTTCTTCTGTTGGTAACACACGGCGGGTGGTGGGCTTTGCTACTCCACCTATGGCATCCTAGGCAAATCATTATTGCTGGCCCACTCAGTCCAGCTACCATCATATACAGAGAGCTTATGCAAGTCCACGCCCACGAGGTGTAAGCCGAATAGCAGTACCGATGCAGTTACACCCGAACCGCACGAGAAGGTTACATTGCTGCCCAGAACCACTCCCGCTTCAGTGAATGCGTCACGCATCTCGGGCACCGAGCGGAACTTAGTCAAGTCATCAGGCTGAAGGATGGATTGAAAGGGCAGGGAAAGGGATCCTGGGATGTGTCCACCCGGTAGCCCTGGTCTGGGCTCGGGCGCCTGTGCCAGGAACCGCTCCCGTGACCGAGCATCCACGATCTGTGCTGTGCCGGTGTTCACAATCTCCAGCACCTGCTGCCAGGTAGCTACCAGCTTGGGATCAAGTTTGGCAATAAAATCCTGTGCTGGTGGTTTTGACGGACTCTTTGAGTCCGACAGTGTCTCAATGGGCCCATTATTATGAATCCATCCCGGTAACCCACCATTCAAAACTGATACACTCGAATGGCCAAACAGCTTAAAATTCCACCAAACCCTCGCACTGCTAAAGCAGTTATGAGAGGTATATACAATGATGTGATCATTTGAGGATATACCCAGGCCCGACACATATTCTGAGAATTGGTCTTCAGATGGAATCATGTGAGGCAAATTCGTTCTTTTATCAGCAGCCTCGTCAATATCGAAAAACTGGGCTCCAGCTATGCGCTGTTGCAGATATTCAGTATGACCATTTCTCTTTTTATCCAAATGCCAAGAACAATCGAGAAATTTCACCGATTGTGCACCATTATTATAAATATCAAGAGCTTCTGATGTTGATAATAGGTCAGCGAAGCCAGCTCCAGACGAATGGGCGGTAAGGCTTCTCGACAGACACCCCCGATACCTGCCTCTCAAGATAGTTACAATCTGTGGCGTGCGAAAAAGCATAGTGGTGAATCTCATTGTATTATCGTAGGAATGGGAGAATTCTATGTCCTGCGGTTGTACTTCAAGTACAATTAGTCCCCTTTCTGCTTTCCATTCCCTAAAACTTAGAAGTACATTTTCAGTCAAGGGGGAAAAGGGGGTTCCATCTGGAATTTGTGTGGCTTGCGGCTCAGATCACTTCCCCCATGGTAAAGTTATCGTAGACGCTGTATCATTCAGTTTTGTAAACCAAACATTATCTAGCATTGTCATACTTGATTTCACCCATAATCGCAGCTGATACAAAATGGCGGATTCAGGTGTTAAGCTTGACTTTGTGTTGCCTAGTGCAATTAAAGACTTCATATTCGATATACACGATGCTATGCGGAGGTCTCAGCGGGCCCCATGAAGTGCAGAATCTCTATGAAGTAAAGTTCAAAGAAGTGACTGAGAAATATTTTCAGTCTAGTCCTTGGCCAGAAGCCAACTCTATTGCTTCTGAAGTTGATGGTGATGAGCTGTTCCTGCTATTTTACAGGTTCGTAGTATATTACCGACAGCACAGCATGAAAGAGCGCGTTATTTATGTGAAATACATCCTTGTCCTATTTTGACCACTACGTGCCAACTATAGGGAGATGACATTCCGTCACGTTACCACCAAACTCAAGCCCAGGCCCCAGCGATCATCTAGCTTCCTGGGCGAACTATGTTAAGGTAAAAAACTTATTGCAGCTGGCAACCCTGTTATATTCATATTTCGTAAAGTCGAACATTAGTATTTGTTTCTAAAATATTTAGCCAAATAGTATTCACTTAAGCTATCAATGTATTTCCCAACACAACGAACTGTCCCGTTTTTTTTTATCACACAGCTTTTTGAAGCAATCTTGTCTGCGAAGGAAGGTGATTTCTGCATCACAACGCAGTGGATTTATGACATAACCCAGGAATTCGCATACCAGTTCCAGGGTTACTGCCAGTTCCGCTGCCAAGTGGCAAATCATAGCCCAGAAATGGTTCGTGTGCTTGAGGCCAACAGGGACGCGTGGAACCTACCCAAGGTCATGTCTATTCTGCAGGGGCTCATCCAGGCCGGCAAGCTCTCCACCTCGCAGAGTGCGCAGGCTAAGGCTCCGCTCGTGCTGAATGCCCGCAACTTCGCCGCTCAGTTCGGGTACTTCGCATCCATTGAGCTGGCGCGTCTGGAGTGCCTGATGGGGGACTTCGCCTCTTCCCTGGCTGCCATCTCTTCCATCAAGCTGAACGACAGGTCGGAGCTGTTCGTACAGTTGCCACTGTGCCATTTCAACGTCTATTACCACACAGGCATCTGCTACATGATGCTGCGGAAGTTTGCCGCTGCCCTCGATGTATTCTCTGAGATCTGTCTGCACGTGTCTCGCCTGTCCAAGCCCGGCGCAGCCACCCCTGGTCTACGTGCAGGCCCCCAGCAGCTGCAGCGCATGCTCGACAAGGTGTTGGCTCTCACCGCCGTCGCTCGGACACTCTGTCCGGGGAATCGCCTCGATGATCAGGTGGGCGAAATGCTGGACAGCAAATTATCGGACAAATGCCGCCGCCTGCAAGTTGGCGACCGAGCTGCTTACTCTGAGCTGCTGGAGTTCGCATCCCCCAAATTCATCTCCCCGTTAGTACCCGACTTCAGCGTGTCACAGAATATTGGACAAGCTGCGGCGGCTCACATTCAGTCTGTCTTCATGACTGAGATCGACCAGCACCTGCGCTTCCTGAAGCTGCGCTCCTTCCTCCTGCTATATGCCAGCATCGAGATCTCCAAGCTAGCGCGCTTCAACGATATTCCCGAAGCAGACCTGATTTGCCAGCTGCTGTCCTTCAAGCACAAGGCCATGCTACAGCAGTCGATGGTGGGGCACAACCTTCCAGCAGCGCAGCAGCTACGGGCGCTGGAGGGACGAATGGTCGGGTGAACACAGCAGATGTACATTACTTTGTGGACTCGGGGGCGCTGATGATCAGCTCTGGCCTCGAGTAAGGCTGCACAGCACCAGGTACAGGAGCGGTTCTTCATAGCGGGTGTGAGGAAGCACGAGGAGATTATGCAGCAGATCAGCGCCTCCTTCACTAAGGCTGGCTTGGAGTGAACTACAGGAAAGTGCACGTAGCACGCGCTATGTGGTGGAAGGTAGCTTGGTTGGTAGAAATTTAGGTAAATTATCATTGTGGGTTTGAGTTTTGCGCAGTAAACTTGCGATGCACCTGTTTTGGCATAGCTGTTACGGTGTTCCTCGAAGTATTAGCGTTGAGGAAGGCGCTGCACTGTTGCTGCATGATGAAAAATGATATCGTAAAAAGAAATATTTTTCGAAACCGACAAACCTTGATCTAGACTCATATGTACGTGAGGCTGAACCAGTAAATTTACCTAATGTAGTAGCCAGAGCATTATTTGAGAAATAATGCTCTGGGATTAGTTGAGTAACACTGTGAGGCGCCTCCCAATACTAAGAAACTGCAGTAAAACATTGAAGATACGAATAACTTGGGGCAACGTTTAACCAAAACATTATTTGTATAAACAAAGAAAACAAAAACACTATATCAAAATGAAGCGCTATGATAATATTAATCGGTATAATCTCGCAGAGAAGATGACGAGAAGCAATCACGACTTCTTCATCATTAATTTGTTCTTCTTTTTGAGAGACTTGTTGTGCATCTTGGCGGTCAATTTGTCTCCGTACTGCTCTCCTTTTGCTCGTTTTGCCACCTTTCTCTTACTTACGAATGAATTTCCTCCCTTCTTATTAGCACTAGCTGAGCCATTATTATTCCAATACTTAGGCTCGTCGACAGAGAAAGTCGAGATCTGATCTAACAATGGCGTAGCTTTTGGCGGTTGCTTTGATGGATTAAAAGAAATGAAATCTTCTGTCTCAAGACTGCGATTGGCAGAACGGATATGATTTAAGAGTACGCTGGAAGCTGTGTGATCTGACGAACCCGGTGCCAAACTGTGCGATTTACTATTGCCGTCATCATTGGCTGAAGAACGATGGGGCAAATCCGCTTCTATTAAATCCAAAGACTCTTCCAGTATGCTTGATATGCTCTTGTCGTTCATCATGAAGGTATTGTGATTAAAATTACAAATTTTTGAAACTGAAGTTGGCGCAGGGGATCTATTATTTTGGCTGGTATACCACTTCTGCTATGGACAAGGAACGCAATGAATGGATGGTACTGACGTGGAAATATGCCAGAGATATTCGCCTCAAATGAGTTGGAATAGTTGTCAAAAATAACGATAGTCCAATCATCAAACTCACCAAAATCATATCCATAGCCGACTGTAGAACAAACGCTGCTGGAGCAACGATACTAGGATAGGCTTTTTAAAATCGAAATGAATGGTCGGGTGAGAAGTTCGAACCGGCACCTTTTTCTGCAGGGGTGATATCCCTGCTGGTATCCCACATACAGTACAGTGTTGAAGTCACAGCAGAAATTTGCGATCCGAGGGATCGCACTTCCGAGAGATTTACTTCAGTACAATTTAAAATTTTACGCGAGGAACTTCAGCATTATACTTCGAAGTATACTGATATCAGTTATGAGGTCATCTATAGCACCATTGGTGAATACTTTAATGGTCGCCTTGCTATGCGAATTTCATCAACGAATGCTTCCTACGAGCAAATCTAGCTGCACTTTTCTTCAATACTAATTGTAGCCTTCGGTGAATGAAGCATATCACCTGCCATCTTCAAACACCGTGTAATCAACCTGTAGATAGATATGTCAACATTTGATTTGAAAAATAACATTTTCACGACTTATGGCACATTGAGAGCAAGTGTTTTAGAAGTCATTGATGTCAGTGATCCATTTCAGAGTACCATCAATAAAAACAAACCCAACCGAAGTAAGCTTACAGTTTATGCAATTGTTAGTGTCGTTGACGAGAATGCTGCTGCTAGTGTACATCCACTTTTCAGCACAGCGCCCAGACCATACTTCCATGGGGAGCCAATGATTATTGGCGAAGAGTTCATTTTTGAAAATGTATCCTCCCTGCACAGCCTTGTTGTTTCACTCTATTCACTGGCCTCGGGAAAAGTAGTGTCACAGAATGATCAAATGAAAGTTCCTGTATGTGTAGGCACCACAAAGATCCCTCTTGCACGACTGGAGGAAAATATCCCAGGTAAGAATTGCTTGTCATAGTTCAATTGCACCACTTACCACCTTAGATTTCCATACCAAAAGAAACGTGCTCACTCTTACTCGGCCTATTTAATGCATCGATTAATCCCTGCTCTTGGAACAGATTTCGCAATGGCACCAGCTGTTCGATGCAGGTAACCTGGAGGATGGACTACGCAGCGCTATGAAGGTTGAGTGCCTGTTCAGCAACGATGGGGGCCAGCTGCGGCATGGGCGGAGCCATAGCCAGTCTGTGATCGGGCTCGGCACGCGCAGTCGTCTCAACTCAGTAGACCACGACCCATCGCGCACCAGTATGTACGTATCTGCGGACGAGCAGCTCATCACCGTCACTGAATCAGATGGAAACTATCTGTATGGTTCTTCTGCCGTTGCCGACGAGTTGAATGCAACAGATACAGCAGTGTGGAACGTGAATAGAAGTAGTAGCATGTTAATCAAACAGCAGAGCATTGACTCTGGGGTATACGGTACCAAGGATAGCTTCTTGGCGGGTGGGCAGGGACTAGGAATAGGCCAGGGACTACAAGGGCATAGCACTGCTACAGGAGGTGCCCGAGAGGCTGAGGCAGACGCGCATGATGGCAGCAGCAGTCTGGCGCCACTACAGGAGCGAGTGTTTATAAAAGTGAAGCCCTCGGCACTGCAGAAGGAGTGCAGTGCTGAGGTGAGTGTGGAAGGTAAGAGTACTCACTCCCTTGCTGGTGAGGAGGAAGGCAGGGTTTTAGGTCCAATAGGGGCAAGCAAAGGGAAAGGTGGAGAAGATTCAGAGAGAAAAGTCACTGATATGGAAGTCGATAGTGATGATGGTCGGGGCAGTAGCAATGGGCAAGCTGAGCGAGCGGAAGTAAGGCAGCCTGCTGAACCCGTGACAACTGGCATTTCAGGCACTGCTGGTACTACTGGCAGTGGTAGCAAGGGCAAGGGTGCGGGGGTGCGCCTCGAATCAGGACTGGTGGACTATTGTGTGGTGCTGGGGCCCTCTGAGCCCTTCGCGTTGATGGAGCCTTCCCACTATGTCACTCCCGACGGCAGGCTGGCTCAAATCCCCTTTTCAGCCTTCGACTCCCCAGTTGTACTGGGTGATGCAGGAGCCGTGGCAGACTCCCCTTACCCTCCAAGCTCGCTCGCGGGGGCGGGGGCAGGGCTGTTCAGTGAGAGCGGGACGTGCACGCAGAGTGGTGCTGTGTGGAGCGCTCTGTCAGAGGAACAGGAAGTCGTGGTGTGGGACAGACTTCCTCGAGAGGATCACCATGATGTTGAGCTTCCGAGCAAGGTGAGAGGGGAGATACTTAGCAATTAAAGTTTACGTAGGGGCGAAGTGAGTACTGGCTTTTTGTCGGTCATGATAATAATGTACCCACGCCATGACGTTTAAATTCGGTTTTGGCAGCTTTGGCAGTGTTTCAGTTAAATGCAGTCGATATGGGTAATACTATCTTTTAATTTATGCAATGCCACCAAACCTGTTTATACATTTTCACCACCACCACCACCACCGATTGCAGCTTGAGTGGTTTGCTTGTCCTGAAGGCCCGAAGACTGCCCGCAGCTATCGAAGGTGCCTCACAATACTCTATCTCACTTGCGTTGAGTGTACCGATGTTGCTTTTCTTTTCGTATCCTTCTTCAGGCTTCCAGCTCACCAAGCTCACCTCTGCTGCTGTCCATGTCTATATAGTGTACTATGATTGTAGCTCTGTACATTCAGTGAATTTACCTGGATACCTGTCTGTCTGTTCGCCATGTCACTTGGGTGGGTGGCGTGTTGGTTGATATGTTGACGCATGTGCAGGCCCAATCACCATTTCCAGTCCTTTGTGCTGAGCTCTGGAGGCGAAACAGAGGAAGTGTTCGGTGGGTATTGCCTCACCAGTAATCGTTACCTGCACTGCCACTACCACCACCACTCCCACCACCTATGCTGTTGTCACCTTTGCTCATATAATGATTCTTAAAAATAACATTCTTTTCTTGGCGATAAATATCCATTGTCTAAACTTTCTCCTACTTCATTTGAAGTTGACTTCCCGCTATATAGCCTTTTTAATATTCGATTTCCTGTCTGTCTGTCTGTCTATCGGCGTTCTGCTGGTGTGTGCGCTCAGGAATCTCGCTCAACTTCTTCATGCGTCTTTTCGGATCTGCCATCGCGGAGCTCTGCACGACTGCCCAGCTCGACCTGGAGAAGGAGATTGAGAGGGAAAAGGAAAAGGAGAGGGGGAGGGAAAGCACTGAGGGAGAGGGAGGAGATGGTGGAAATCGCACTAATACAGACACAGTCGGCCCTGCTGCCGAGAGAATGGCAGTCGCAGACAGGAATGGTTCTCGGCCTGGGGCATTGGGTACAATTGCTGGGGCCGAGTCGAGGATGACAGTGG
>CAXIWF010000040.1:0-19669 GCA_964036045.1 Eutreptiella sp. 'Long Island Sound 2002' | reverse complement strand
CCTACCGAGGAACGCCTTGTCCGACAATGCCACTACAACCCCCGAAAACGCTCTGTGACTGGCAGCCAACAAAGGTCCGCAAAACCCAAAAGAGATCACAGGCTGGAAACCAGGTGCACGGTGACAAGACTCCTGCGTCAACCATAAACCGTCCCAAGGGCGTGCATGATAATCAGGGCACTACCGGTGTTGACAGGGGACGGACTCACTTGTGCGGAGACCTTCCTCGACACAGGCATGCACTTAACGCCGTCTGTGACCCCCACAAAACAGTGGCGGCCGGTGACAGGAGCAACCTACATAGCGGCCAACAATCTGATGCAGACAGCCTAATCACTGATCAGGGGAACCGTGAGGGGAATCCTGGCGCAACGATAGGTTACTGTCAGGGTGGGAGTGACATGGGCCGCCCACGTGGACGCCTGCGCTAGGGTGCTCGCCGTGTCCGCCCAGCGCACGCGGTTCTGGTTCCACCATAGTGTCCGCGTGACGCTCTACACGGCGCACCGTGCGCGTCAGCGTGTCCTGTTGGGCGCACTGTCCAGCCTGCGCCGCCTAACCACAGGGGCCCTGCGGCATACAGAAATGTTGGAACTGGCGCTGCGCTCTGCGCTCGCCCACTCGGCCACGGTTGCCCGGGCCAACATTAGCCACCAGCAGCTGGCCTACCAGAAGTGCCGCACATGGGCTGCTATGGTGACCCATAAGCTACGGGACAGGGACACGTGGTTGACCGTGGCCATGTGCGATACCTTGCAACTTGCCCGCGTCAGCCAACATAGATCCATGAAACAATGGCGGCAAGAGTCACTGGAGGAGGTGCGGGCCTGCATGAGCCGGTGGCTGATGGAGCACCAGGCCTGGGTGGAGGAAATTGCAGAGCGGTGGAGCCTTGTCCGGGAACAGAAAAAGAGGCCTGCGAGTGCAGTCGACTTGTCACCGGGTCGGCGTTTCAAGCAACACATGACGCACCACTCCGACACCCTAGACTACATCCTGCTTACTGGGGACCCTGATCCGACAGACCCGTGGGAGATTCGGCTGACTGGATCTCCCAGGACCCACCGCACGTGACCTTTGGCTTGCTACCAACACACTTGAAACACCATACTTGACACTTCGGACTGGGCAGCCAATGCCCGTGGCAGAGCACATCTGCACACCACTGTCAGCCGACTTGTGGGATAACGTGTCCCCACAGGCGTCCTTGATGGACGTGCATAACCCGCACGAAGCCTGTGGTTATAGTTACTACGGCTGGACTGATGCTAGGCAACCTGCCTATGAGTGCCTCTCCTTTGTTCATAGTGAGACTCTGAACTTCGAACTTATGTGGCGCCGGAAGATAAAAAAAAAAAGAAATGGGTTCCCCACCATGTCACATGCCTTATGTGAGGCAACACTTGAAGCGTTAAGAATCCCAGCACCGGTCATTGCAGCGATAATGCACCTGCTAGGGGCCCCCTACCTTTTCTCCGTGGGTCAAGGGTATGTCTCTGACATACGACACCACCCTTAGGCAGGGACACAACAGGGGGATCCACTACCGCCGGCACTTTTTTCTTTAGTGTCATCGATAGTAATATGCCCCATAAAACAGGCCTGCCCGAGCGCAGTTGTGCTCATGTACACGGATGACCTGATAGTTTTCTTTCCGGGTATGGAGAGGCATCCAGATTAACAACGGTAATGCGTGTAGTACGGGAATTCAGAGAATTCTCGGGACTGCGCATCAACCTACAGAAACCTGCAGGTATTGTATCCAACATACAGCCAGAGGACTGGTGGTCAGCGGCACTTGAAGGAATATGCGGCAACCCGCTGTGGTCAAGGTCTCGGAGCCGAGACTCGTCGAGTTCAGAATCCACGGTGGGGTTGCGGGGAGGATCACAGTTAGGAGAAGCAGAGGGGCTGTGTGAAGAGCTGGGATTGCAGCTGGTGAACAGTGAAGAGCTGACAAGGGAGGCGTTTGGGGGCGCGTGGGGTCAGATGGGGAGTATAGCTCCAACGATGGAGTAGGCAGCAGTGATGGGAGTGTGTGTTGGGGGGGGGGGGGGGCACAACCCCGCCCTCGCGTGCGGTGTAGATTCGTCCAACGTGGAGTCTCTGGGTACCAATGTGAGCACCACGCGGGGTACCAATGTGAGCACCACGCGGAGGAATAAAAGAAAGTACCGAGACAGTAAAGGAACGAGAATGGAGGGGGCAAAGCACGGGGATGGGCAGAGTGATGCCTTTGGTGCCAGGGCTGAGTGTTGCCTCAGCTCAGAATGATTGAAGTGCCGCGGTGTAGCGGAGACGGTGTGTATGTGGAGACACTCATGGGGGGGTACCGGGGACTGTGGGCGCGAGCCGGCGCCCAACTGCCAAGAGAACTAAATGTTGCCGTCGGACTGAACCTGAAGCTGGGCCTGTGGCCCTCTCCCAGCATTGGGGACTCCCTCTAGTGATTAGTATGTAACTAATCGGACTGCTTCTTTGGTATGAGGCGTGGCCTAGTGTAGTGGTCTTCAACCCTAGCTTTAGAGCCAGTAGTCATCGGTTTAATTCCTTGAATGGTCAGGGGCCCGCGATGACAGCCCCCACCACACCCCTGTGCAACCGTGCGCCCCTCCGACACCGGGGTTCGTTGGGTGGTGCATCTCTTCTTTTTACTTGTGAGTTACCACTTTTTAGCTTGCTGGTAAAACTACACCCCCGTAGTAGTGCGCCCCCGCACCGGCACTGCGGATAGCAGGGTGGTGCATGTTCTCCTCGTACTCCGCCTCCGCTTGACGGTGGAGAAGGAGCGCGCTGGCGGGAAGCGAACCCAGCACCCGCAAGGTAGGTGCCGGCTGCACTTCCACTTGGGCATGTTTATGTGGCCGACAAATGCTTTCTTGGCGCACCGTATCTGGTTTCACCCTCTTTATGAAACCGGCGTGTGACAACAACTAAATGTTGCTTTCGGACGGAACCAGAGACTGGGCTTGCGGCCCCCTCCCAGCATTGTCTCCTGCTCCACCTACATCTAGACAAGTGGTACCCCGCTTGTCCCAGAACGGCCGAGGGACATGGTTTTTGGGCAGGGGGCAGGGGTGGGGGAAGTGGCCTGTACTTCTTATGCAATGCTGTTGTCAGAGCCGCGGGAGATAGGGTGAGGAAAAGGCCGCCAAGCCAGAGAGAGTGGGGAAGCGTAGAGGCAAGCCCCAGGGTGCCTGGCTCATGGCTAACTGGCACCAAAGGGTGGGGGGGAGCTGACCCAGACAGCCCAGGAAATATTTGATAGCCACCTCGTGTGGTGAACCCAAGGCAACATTCGGCACTGGTCTGGTTTGCGCTACGGTGCGGCAAGGCAAAACAATGCACAATGAGAGTTGTGGCGATGACCATATGCCTGTGACACGGGGTGGCAAGCCCCGACAAGCCTCCATGAATTGGGAGCAAGCATCTTGAAGCACGGTGCGTGTCCTGCTGCATAGCATTTGCACATGTTACATATGCGCTGGGCAACTTGCAACCCGGAAAAACCCAAAATTTCTTTGACCTCGAAGCACATCAGCAACGACATGGTAACCTCAGTTTTGAGGCATGTAGAGAAAACAACCCTGTCAAATCAATGTGGCTGCCTTTGCAATGTCTGCTGTGGCCTTATTTCATGCTCAGATGTGGCAGCAAGTACTACGCCCCAGAGCCCGGAAGTGGATGAGTCCCAAGTCGGACCTGAGTCGGACCCAGATTGGAATAAGCTGGACCCAAGATTGGAACCGTCTACCAGAGTATTGATCCGGATTGCACAGCTTCGTGGCTGCAACGTTGAAGTTCTTGACGCACACGAAAGCGTGGTCCGTATTAGCAGTGCAAAGCGCTCTGAAATATTTTTCCAAGGGACAAGAACCTCTGCAGTCTCACACATTGCAGCCACACTTCTTGACAACAAATTTGTGACCAAGCAACTGCTTCGCGAGGCTGGACTCCGTGTGCCACGAGGCGAAATTTATTACAGTTTTGCCCACTCCTCCGCGTTCAAAGAGTTCCTTTGCTGGTCCATTGCAAGCGCCGTGTTCGTGAAGCCAAACATGGGAAAGGGAGGCCAAGGGGTCTCCTTTCTGCGCAATGCTCGAAGCGAGGAGGAGTGGCAAGACGCCTTTTCCTACGCCTTGAAGCACGACCAATCGCAGCAAGTCCTTGTGGAGGAGGCAGTACCTGGAATGGATTACCGCGTCATGGTGGTAGGTTGGCAGGTGGTGGGGGTTGTTCATCGAGTGCCTCCAAGTGTTACCGGTGATGGGGAGCGCACCATTCGGCAACTGGTCCATCGCACAAACGCATCGGACCCCTATCGCCCCAACATTCCGCTCGACAAAACCACTGCCAAGGAGCTACAGAAGCAGGGGTTGCATTTCGATACCCGGCTTCCGTCAGGGGACACGGCACTGCTGCGTCCCACGGCCAATTTTTCGTCTGGTGGAATGACTGAGGATTGCACGGACAGATTGCACTCTGGGTATAAACGCCTTGCAGTGCGTGCAGCCCGGGCCCTGTCGGCTCCGGTTGTAGGCATTGATTTCATGATCCAAAACGATCCATCGTTGCCGTCTTCTCCATTCAGCTATGCCATCCTGGAGGCGAATGCAAACCCTGCCCTTTTCATCCATCATGTCCCAACCCGGGGGCAAGGTCGAAACGTTGCAGGGGCTCTGTTGGATTTTCTTGGTCTCTGACCTGCACGCAGGAGATCGCTCTGTGCAACGCATTCAAGAGGCCCTGTCCTTCTCTTTGTGCTGCACCATCACGGGTCCAATGTCCCTTTGTCCCAAAAGAGGGTGCCATGCACCGTTTGATGCATGGGGGTGTCCCCCCAGCGAGCACACCTCAAAGCAGCCAAACCACGGGCAAGCCGTATTTCAACCAAATGACTGCTGCACTACTGTACATGATTGACAACCTCGCAGGCTGACCTACCCCCCCCCCCCCTTGTATAAGCTACGCCCTTGTCCAAGCTACAGTAGGCGTAGGGACCGTAATAATTGTAATTGAATTATATATATATATATATATATATAATATATTATATATTATATATATATACCGAACCTATGCCATATATATATATATATATATATATATATAAACGAAATGTAGTGCGGCCACATAAGATATGGGTTTGTCGTCACATTTGCCAATTTCAGCGCATGTGGCCCCTTGCTGGTGCACCAGGAATTATTTTTTTTTAGTCTGATGCATCCCATAGGTCCTGAATTGCCAATTTCAGCACATGTGGCCTGCGCACGTGTATGTCGGCAATTGTATGTGTTGCGTGCAAGCCACGCCCTTGTCCAAGCTACAGTAGGCGTAGGGACCGTAATAATTGTGTACATTGGCGTAGCTTATACAAGGGGGGGGGGGTACAAATGCTCAATTTACTCTGAGATAAGGGTTATATAGTAGGTTAGATAAGGGTTGTATCATGCCATGCGCCGTTTGTCCACAGCGGCACCTTAGATATTGTGTGTACCCGGCATGGATGGATGCTCCACTGCCGTCTTTTGGAAACCGTTCAGTGGGGCACTGTGTGGTGCCCGCCCCCTGAGCCCGAAGGACCCACATCCGCTTGGCAGCAACGTCCTTTGTGCTTGTCTGGAATGAGGACTGCTGTACTGTAGGTGGTCAAGCGCCAATTACGGTTTGGGTTAGTTCTGGCCGTAATTTGCCTCAACCTGCCCCCTTTATTCATGCGACCACGCATGCAATTTTCTGAGTGGTTTACTCGGAGGACCATCCGATTGTGCATGCATGGTGAGGGAGCCAGGCCACCGAAGACCTGCATGTATGTATTTGCAGGTTTATATATACGAGTCCCAGGACGGACCGTGTCCTGGACTTTCACCTAACAGCTGGTCACAGTTGGTCAACCTTTGGTTCCGAGTGAAGCTCGGCAACGGTTGCTCTCTGTTTGTCCAATGTAAAAGCGGAAAAATGAGCATTACCGTCACCTAATGTTGTATTTCCAATTGGAATATTTGTTTCCCTTCGGCCGGGTGCGGCAACATCAACATGCAAGTGTCCTTTGTTAAACACACGCTGAAAATGCCTAAGGGTCAGCAATGCCGCATCATTGCAATCATAGAGTGATGTACAAAATTTTTTGTTGTGCAGCATCATCTAGAACCTGTCACATTCATGGGTTAGGCTGCATATTTCTAAAACCAAATTGTTCACCAGCTGCAGTGATCCCACCATTGAGATTGCCAAGGTTACCTAGGGGCAGAAAACCTTCACCGCCATTAATGAAAGCCGCCATGCCACGTGGAAACAATTCTGATCCTTCCTCTGCATTCGCCGTGTGACAGCAGAATTTTGCATTGCATCTTTGACGGCGGCGGGGCAGGTTGAGGCTACAAAACATCCCTTGCCACAATTGGTGTTGCCTTGTCTGGGCAACCCAGATTTGCACAGAATGGATTCTTACTACTAAACATGAAACTTATTATCGAGGCAATACAGCACCACAATAGGCAAAAAAACGTCCAAAAAATTGACTTTATTTGTGCACATACCACTAATTCAATTCAATTTCCGTAACCTGTGGGCTTGCACTGCAAAATAACAAAAACATCTTTTCTACTCAACTGGTGCAACAATGATGGAGGGAATTTGGATCAGACACATTGCATCACACACATAGCGCGCACACACACTGGTGCAGGCATGATATCATGCCTTTGTGGTCGACCTTTCCATGAGCATTGTTGCATACACCCATCCTCAAAGTTGGACCCTTTGATTCAACAATGCACCAGCTGATAGATAGCACGGCACCCGCGGCTCATTGGCCCATCTCTGTGTTGCTCCAAAACTGTATAATGCCAAGCAACACAATTTTGAACTGAACACGTAGCCCTCTAACACAAAACCATGCCACACGCGCAACACAAACACTACAAACGTGCAACCCAATGTTGGCCCTACGGCGTGCAAACACCATAGAAAAAGGTAGCCACATTGCCGCACGGAAAATACACTTTCTGTAACAATTTTTCAAAAAAAAAAACAACTCGGAACTGCCACAACAACTGGTGTTTTTACCCCACCAGAAAGAACAAACGACGAGACAACAACGAACAACCACAACAAACAGACACACACACTGCAACAGCACTTCTGCGGAGCTATTTGAGCCAGATGCATCTGCATGGTGCCACAAATGTCGACTTCAAGATATTACAAAGCGAAACGACGCAGCTCATCTTAACTATCATGGTGCACACAAATCGTAAAGATACGATAATGCAAAAAAAAAAACATGTCTTGGCATGCATCCAGGAAGACATATGTCACTTTTGGAAATAGCGGCACAAATCTTGCAATGAGACGATGAGTTATCATATCAGGACTACGCAGAACCTGTCGAAAACATGCACATGTAACAATTACAATACAATGCCAACTTTTCTGGCCTTTGCCACAAATCCCAATCCAAGGGAACAAAAAAGAAAGCATACATCGATCTGCACTTGATTTACCACACACACACACACACACACACACACACCCGCCCACGCACCCACCCACCCACCCACACACACACACACACACACACACACACACACACACACACACACACACACACACACACACACACACACACACACACACACACACACACACACACACCCACACACACACACACACACCCACCCACCCACACACACACACACCCACACACCCACACACACCCACCCACACACACACACCCACCCACACACACACACACCCACACCCACCCACACCCACACCCACACCCACCCATACACACACACACACCCACACCCACACACACACACACAGACACACACACACACACACACACACACACGCACACACACACATACACACACAAACAATTACAGATGCAAAGATGGAGACCTGCTGCACAACTGCTGGAATCCATCGAGCCCATTGTGACTCACTTTCTGAGTGCCTATTTTTTTTTTATTCTTCCAAAATAATGTCCGCCGCAAGGACGTCTGAAGGATTACACATCTCAGATCGAGCCAATTCTACGAGGCCAACTGTACTATAACGCTGCCACCCACAGAAGATGTCTACTTCCAAGAGTTGATCGCAACAGCCCTAGAACAGTTCTCTCAGTCGCTGAAAGACCGACTGTCGACCTTTTACTACACACAGCATCTGCTACAACGTCTGCACCTGTTCCCGCATTCTGCGTGCCCACCAGATGTGCACAGACCAATATGGCGAACAAGATCTTGCCGTACAAGGTCCTGGAGAGTGCTTACCAGGTGCCGCGCAACTTATTCAGGCTGCTGCACCGCAAGCTTCTCGTCTGTCAACTGCCGACCTGAGTAGCCTGTTTCCGCCCGATCTATTGTTGCAACACGAGCTCACAATTCATTCCGCCAATGTCGTAACGTGTTTCACGGCCCTCGTCTAGTATCTCTACCAAGCACTGCTTGTGCCAAAGACGCCGCGGGTACGATCCAAAGCAGTCTGCTGTCGCCGTTTGAGAAAGCACACGAGAATGTTTGCAAACAAGCACCGAACTGTCCAAAGCTGGAGTAGTTTTTTGAATCACATCAATGCAGCTCTGCACACTGCCTCAGACAGAACACCTCCGTTCTGCGAATCCTCGGATGAATACCAATTTGCTCTGGGTGACCTAATGTAATAGGACACAGAGTAAAGATCGCTAGTGCGATCGCGTGTGTCGTGCATGCGTAGCATAGGCCAGATGAGAATAAAGTAGGCATATCAGAAAGCATAATTTAGGTATGTATTTTACATTCAAAATGTTTGTACAGATTGACGGGATGATATTAAGTTGTGGTTATTGTTCTTGAGTGCTTCGCAGACGTTAGAAGGAGATAGATCAAAATGAAGGATTTCAACAAGGATGATCAGAATCAAACCAAGGACAAGACCATTACAATCCCGTCAATCGAAAAAGCGGTCTTGCTTATGCTGTGCGTGCTTGCTGCGACGTCGGACGAGTACGGCGCCAAGGATCCACATCGGCGCCAAGGGCAATTGCACAGCGCCTACAGTGCTGTGAGCGGCTGCGCTGTACAAGCCGCCATGAGCAGAACCAGGACGGCGCTGATGGGAGCGCTGCCAGAAGGAGTGAGGTGCTGACAGCGCCTTCATCAACGACTGCGCCGTACAGACCGCCACGAGCAGAAGTAGGGCGCTGATAGGAGCGCCGCGAGAAGGAGTTGACGGCTCCTTCATCAATAACGGCACTTTGTTGGGCTCTAGGAGGGCGAAACAGCGCGTTGGTCACCGCCGTCAGCAAGAATGGGGCGCCTACAGCGCCTTGGTTAGCGCCAGGTCTGGTGAGACAGCCCCTTGACAGCCCCTTCACAGCGCCGGCGTAAGGAGTGGGGCGCCCACATTGCTTTGGACCGCGGTGGGGCCGGTGGCACTTTCTGAGAAGGCGCCTGTGGGCTTTGACAAGGGACGGCAGAGAGTGACAGTAGGTATATTTTGGTGCTGGCTGCTTTCCAGCCTTTTAATTTGCGTCGTGTTGCATTTTGTGTCGGTTGCTTCGTTCGCTTGAGCGACCGTTATCATTGTATTATTAATTTTTGACACTGCTTTGCGTTTGGTGTGCCACTCCTGCTTTGCAGGTGCAGAGCATCGCAAGCGTGTCACGGGAGCGGCGGCACGAGAGCAGTGGGATGCGAGTATGGTGAGCAACGACAAACACATTTTCGGTGTGTCGTTTGTTGCACGCCTGCTTGGTGGGTTGGTGTTTCTTTTTGGTGAGGATTTTTTGCTTCTTTTCTTTGTCTTTATTTTCTTTTTTAAGTATTTTTGGACTGGTTGTCTGCCTGCCTCCTTTGGGCGAAGACACGACCCTTATTTCATTTTTGATTTCCACTTTGTATTTCAATTATTAGGCGTGCGACCTTCCATGGTGAGTTGGTAGGTGTTTCTGGGTTTCTATTTCTACATTTCCGAATGGGTGCTATTTTTCTGTCTGCCGCCTGCAGCAACTGCTACCCATAATGGGCGATGATTAGATGTACGGTAAACCCCCTACTGTTTAAGGAGCGTGAGGCTCCAAACCCCCAAACCCTAGGGTGTGCGCGTGATGCGCTGAGTGGTGCGTGAGGTGCCCCGCCCGCGCTGCGTGATGCGGCGATTATTTTTTTGGTGCGTGATGCATCTTGTTCTATGGGTTTGAGTGATTCATTCCCTGGACACCCCTCCCTGGTATTGTTGTTTTGCGTGGGTGAGCATTCTTTTCGGTGGTGTGGCGTGTGTTTCGCCCCGCCCCCTGGCCATGGTGTGGGATGCACAGGGCCTGGTCTTAAGGTAATGTTTGCTTTTGGTTGGCAGGCGGGAGATGAGCACCCGCGCCTGACTCACATCTTGCATAGCCCTGCGTGAGTTGTGAGTTTTCTTTGTTGTTTGTGTTTCGGTATCCTTTTACTTCTTACTTTAATTCTTTTACATTTCAAATTATTTTGTCTGTGTTTGTCTTTCGCTTTTTCTTGCAAGTATGTGTGTGCATTTGTGCGTGCGCCAGGTGTGGCAAAGCGTTGGCGTAGGTTTACTCAGTCCAGCTTGATTAGTTTTTATTGTAGATTTTACAAATACAGTTACGCGTTTGACAACAGGATACAATGACAAAAATATTTCCGGCTGCGTTTCAGTATGCTTTCGTTTGCGTTTTTTCACGTCGTGTGCATTAGCATAGTTGTCGTGGCGTTTTTACAGCGTGTAGTTTCTAACCTCTGTGCGCTCATGCAGGTCAGGTCAACAGAAGTGGGAATCAACAGTGGATGGTGGATATGTGCTGACGATCCGACACGTCGTCGTTTTTTTTTATATGACATGCGTGTTCTGTTGTTTCTGTTTTGCTTTTGCAGTGCCAGCAAGTGGAGAACCTCAAAAGACATCAGAGGGTCCTGAATTCGGGGCGGGACCAAAGAACTTTAACAACGTACAGGTTAATGGGATTTGTACATTACATCAAGTTTCAGCACTGTTTTTACAGACGCACAAACAAAATGAGACAAGTCTCCACTTGCTGCGTGTACTGAAGCGGTACCCAGAACCCCATGGCCAGGTTACGGCATACAACCGGTCTCCGGTCCACTAACCCCATGCACGGCGTGTTCTGTGCCGTGAAGCCCCGCATCGGCAACCGATGCACCGCCAGCGGAGATTTGTGTATCAGAATATCAGGAATCAACAGGGTTTTATTTTCATATTGTTTCCGTCAATTTTTACGCTGCCGTTCCGATACTCACTGTTTTGACTGCTGGCGGTTGGTTCGCCACTTTACCGTAACCGCCAGTTTAACTGTTTATAATGGAAATTTTAACGCTATCCGTCACGAAGGCTCCAAAGTCGCCAGGAACTGCATGGATGCTTCCGCAATTTTCATAATTAATACTCGCAACCTTAATCCGAATTTTTCAGGATGTCGAAATCGGATTTTCGACTTCGACATCCCCGCACTTGATTTGACCTCCTTCGAGTGGACCTACGTGCTTCCGTATGCACGAATCAACTTCCCTTTTATCCTGCCCTCCATTTGTCTTAAAGATATGGGCAAAACAAAGTTGATTCGTGAGGCCACTTGTGAAGGTCATATCTCGTGTTGCTTGCGAGGAGTTACGATAAGGAAACGTGGGATGTATTCACAATACTCCCGACGTAATTTAGGAAGCATAATATGCCTTGCGTCTCCACACGTGCGCGCTAGTGTAATGGATCATGGTCAATAGGGTAGAGTTTGCGTTATAACTCTTTGGCCATGACATTGCGTGCGTTAAGATAACTTTCGAGTGTAGCGCGCAAGTGTTGGTGTTGCATAGGAACTCTCCTTGAGTTCCTATGAGCGATAGACACAAAGTTATGCCCTTGGAGGGGCATGACATATCGTGGTGGGAGCCACCTTTTTGGGCAATATGTGGTATGTGCCATGTGTGGTGTTGCGTGCCCATTTGGCGGGTCCATTGCTCCAAGACAAGCCCGCCAATGGACCTCATATTGTGCAAGCCCCTTCTCCATACTCCCTACGGTCAATTGCATGCCTAACCTTCGTGAAGGGAAGCTTGTGTGGTGATCCCGAAGCGATGCGTTGGGAGCAAAGTGTGTGTTTTACAATTTTCCATATTTTCATGTGCCCACTTGGGAAGTAGCGCTCGTAACCTTTCAAGGCGCCCCAAGTGGAGCACATATGTGGGATCGAAGGTCAATGGTGTCAAGTCATTGTGTTTAGAAGGATTAAGTGATTGCACGATCCAAGCCGGAGATATTATAATATAATTGTAGACCTTTCAAGGCACTTTTGTGTGTCATTGTGCCAATTTTGCCATTTTTGGCTCGTCATGATGTCAAGTGGCGACCGTGTATCTCAATGTTGCGCTCAATTGACATCATGACCCAAGTATGTTATGAGGGTACATACTTCGGTAGCCAACATATCTTGGACCCGGCGAATAACTCCTCTTAGGCTTGGCATACCGTGGCCGCCATGTTGGCGATTTGGGACTATCCCAAATCATGGGCTCACTTGGCGACCCTGCCATTCCCAATACCGGAGGAGTTGGGCGACGCCCCAAAGATATGTTGGACACATATGACTTGATACCAATCCTATGGCACACTCCGGTCCGAGTCGGGCATGTGCCTCATATGCCCTAACCATGAGTGTGCGCATTTTTGGCCATTTTGAGCATTTTTCCACTTTTGCTGCCCGCCGTGCCCCATGTTCTAACCTTCGTGCACGCCGGACGCATGGACCAATGGACCATATATGACATGGGTGTTATGGGTAATGGTCCCCATGGTCCACACACTACGTGGGCGAAGCGGAGCCGCCTTCGTTAAGGCGCTAGGCCAAATTGAGTATGGGCAATTTTGCCATTTTTGCATTTGTGGACCCAATTGGGATCGTCACCACGCCAGGCAGCATGGAGATCTTTGAGAGCCAAGGGCATGGGAGTCTCCGTTGGACTCCCAGTGGATCCCGTATGAAATGGCGGATCCGATCTCCAGGCCGGCGTGGAGATATACTATTGGGAGCATACCGAATTTTGGCTCATTTCAAGCAGCCAAAATGACCCGATTTTGGGACCCCAATTTCCCCCTTCCGTGTGGTCAATTGGCGGCCCCAATTCTCTAAGCCCATAGGGAGCCCGGACCTAAATCCAAGTTGTACACTCAGATATAAGTCCTAGGTCCTGCCTCCTACCCTGTGAGCCATTGGCCTTACCTTGGCCGAGCGAGCCGCGCGTGGGAATAACGCCAATTTTGGTGATTTTGGCATCATGACCCCACTTGACTCATCCGTGTTGCCCTGATGCCGGGACCTCAAAGGGAACCAGGTTGGGTGAGGGCTCCAGGGAGTTCGTACTCGAAGGGCATAGGGTCAGTTGCCTCGTCCCTACCTCTGGCGGGTCCGGACGAGGGGTCAATTTTGGGAATTTTTGAGTTAGTTTCAGTTTGGGCTGAAACAGCCCATTTTCAGCTACCAACTCCTGGGTGATAATGGCGGGGCCATATCTCTGGCTCAGAGAGGAGTTGGGACCTGCTGTAAAGGGAGCATAGGGAGCCACTGTCGGTTGGCCTTGGAGCCCCTTGGTTCCCAGGAACTCGCCTGTGGCTGGGCGGGACACCTCTCCCATTGGCAGGGTTTCAGGGTCCGGACTGAGCAGGGCATGGGTTGTGTTTGAGCCCCCGCCCCCATCAGCCACTGAGAGGGTCGGACCTGGGATTGGGATATGAGTTGGGACTGAGTGTCTATGGTCCTGCTTAGCCCACGCAAACTGCACCCTGTTTTGCGCGCCGAACGCGCAAAAAAGGACCGGTTCGCAACAGGGCAAAAAAACTATTTTTTTGGATGTTTCATGAACGTGATTTTAGACGTAGTGAAATAAATTGCTTTTTTCGTGTTGTGCAACTCCGTGTTCCTCAATGTGACGTTTTTTACATTTCTCTGGCGTTCTGAGTGCGCGAGGCCTCGCGCACTCAAGATAGCGAAAGCAGAGTTTATCACGAAACGTAACAACCCGTAAGGACTGGCTTTTGCGGAAATACGCAGCTCCCACACGGTATTAAAATTAGGATTGTGTTGACCAGGGAGCATTGGAAGTGTATGGCTGTCGGACTTCCCATGTTAGGGGAAACACATGTACTGTAAAGTGAAAATAAAATACAAATTTAAGCAACCTGAGTGCGCGAGGCCTCGCGCACTCAGGTCACGTTATGTATTGAATTTTCAGACTGGATGTGATGCGTACAATTGCAGGTACAGTACGAGACGGACAAACACGTTTGATTTTTCCGGTGTATATGTGTGTAGACACCATGTTGATCAGATTCAACACGGTATAGAACATTGTTTCCCCGGAAACAATCAGTGCGCGAGGCCTCGCGCACTTAAATGACAGAAGAAAATGAAAAAGCGATCAAGCTAGGCTACGCCGGTATTTACATTCCCCTTCACGTCTACCACCTGTGACAGTCGATTATACATCGGTAACCTTCGTCATATTTTTCAGGGGATCAGGGGAATGATTTGCTTTTTTCCAACAGCCACTCGATGGTAGACGTGTCCGGTTTTAATAGCGGCGTAGCCTTCGTTGACCGATAGACATGGTTTTTTTTCCAACTGGGTTTAAAGACGGACGCAGAACAGGAAATTGTGGTTGCGAAAACAGTTTGCGGTTACTGGGAACGGAGCGCACGCAGACACCAAATCCAATTTGCGGCGACAGCACACGCACCAGAATGACGACAGGAAAAGGCCAGATGTTTTCTAATACATTTTTTTTAAAGGTCGCTGTGCGAAACGATAACCAACATATGTGCGCAAATATAATTCCACAGAGAAAGACGCAAAATGCCACTTCGAGCCAGAAAATCCGTAGAGCAACGCATGATTGCAGAAGTAAGCAAGGGAGCAGCAGCACTACGAGAGGCATGCGCGGCAGAACCAGCATACCAAACAGCAGGTGACCTATGGAAAGGACTGAAACGGAACGACCTGGCGGCGCAACTGGTGTTAACATTTGCACAGCGACTCAGGTTCAACAAAAGAACGCGCCACAGTTTACCAGCAGCTAAACGACAGGAGGACAAGCGCTGGGTGCGCATTTTGCAACAGGAGGGCTGGAACCTGTACCTGTTGATGCGTCAACGGGCAGTACCAAACAGGAAAAAACCGGGAAACACAACAGGGTACCTGACGCAAACAGAAAGACGAACAAAAGTACGACTCGGGCAAGCAGACGCTGCCGCAGACACAGTGGACGAACAGGCAGCAGCAGCACTTAAAGCAACTTGGTCACTGGTGCTTTCGTCGTGTTGCGTGCTGTGGATAGACAACTGGTACCGGGCACAATACACGACACACCCAGACGAAAGTGACCGGTCGCAAAACTGTACTGCAATGGCAGTACTTCAACTGAAACAGAGGCCCACGTATTGGGCAGGACATCCAGCCATTGAGGAACTGGCAGCACGGATAACGACAGTCGCAAGGGCTCTGCAACAGCGTGAACGGAGAATCCACCAGACATTGCGTGACATGGGGTATGCAGATGGGTGTACACCAGACGCTGGAAACGTGAGAGCGCCGTTGGATGTGAGGAGGGATGCAAGGACTGTACAGGCACCGGTGTGGCGCCCGTTTGCCCTGTCCAAAGAGAAGGTAACTTGTGGTGTTGGTCTGTTAAACTTGTTACACTTTGCAAGGGACGTAGCACAACAGACAAACAGAGTTCTACCGCTGTTGGTTGACGAAAACATACACTACAGGGTACTAAAGTTGTTGTACGGTGCCAAGAACCAACGATGGAACATGCGTGCATACCTGCGTTACGTGCCTGTAGTTTACGGTGTCTGGCATGCCTACAAGTTCGTTGTTACTCATACTTTTCGGGTGTTCTGGCCTATTCTAACCTACCTACGGAAAGGTCTGCTACGACCTGGTTCCACCATACTATCATACCCCAAACTGATAGTTATGGAAAAAACTATTGCTGCGCTGATGCTTGCCACACCCCGAATACTACGCCCGTATCGGCGCAAGGCACAAGCTGCAACCGCGATCAGTGGTCGTGACACTACGCATGCCAACAGGGCAGCAGTGGCAAACGCAGTCTTGCATTTGTTGTCGGATTGGTGCCCGTTGTTGTTGTACTTGGGTCACCTGGTACGGGAGTGCAATTGGTCGGGGGAAAACAACGCTACAGGGACACGAGCTCAGGAGGTGTTGCAGTTGAGTTTGTGTCTGTTGCGGAGGCTGCGTCGAGGACCGTGTGACACCATACTGAAGTACGAGCGCACAATCATGTGCACATTGTTGTACAACAGCAAGTGGCACCAGGACCTGCCCGGTCAGGCACACTCAGAGGAGTTTGGAGAAGGGATGTTGAGCAAGCTGGTGCGGGACAAGGCGAGAAACACGGGTTCTGTTACTGTTCAGGAGGTGGAAAACCATTACTTGTTGCTAAAGGTTGGTCCTGGTGGAAAACGCGTGGGGGTGCAAAACGTTCCCAAGAACCTGGTACACAGCATGCGACAACGACTGACCAGATTTTTGGCGACAGACCGGATATGCATGGCCTATGTGGAATGGGAGTCGGACAGAGTAAGCACGGTTGCACCTTCTTGGCCGCGGAGGTTACCGAGATTTCCGCCCTCACCTACACAACCCCTCGGTTACGACCACTACCGGCTACTTGGTCACAGCGTACTAGATGCCCTCATTGACCAGAAAACAAATCCCACCAACCAACTGAAACGGAAACTGGATGCTGTTGTGGGACAGAGAACAGATATGGATGCCGACAGACAGGAAGCAGCAACACGCAACGTGCGGCAACGCTTGCGGTAACTGACACCCGCAGTGCGCGAGGCCTCGCGCACTAAACGTTATGAAAACAGGTATGTAATGCGATGTGAGTGCGCGAGGCCTCGCGCACTGAGTACTTCGCTAAGTGCCGTGGATTAAGTCACAACAAAGACGTTTGTGGAACAGATTTCCGAAAACGACCTGCAAAATACCGTTTCGACTGATTTCAGAGTTCAAATGACCGTGTTTCATGTCATGCCATTTGCCCTTTTCAGGTATTGTTTGGCATCATGAGTGAACCAGGGTCGCCAGAACGTCCAGTAACAGACGCAGAGGCCATGGAGTCGTCACCAGGGACCGACCACGGGGACACGCCGAAGAAAGGACGCAAGAAGAAGGGTGAGAAGAAAGCAATACCGGAGATGAAGCTCACAGTCGAAGTGGCACAGTGGCTGCGGCAGGAGAATGGTAAAGCCGTGAAGGTAAAGATTGCTGATTTGAAAATTGACAAGACCAAGGAGCGCGGACAGATCCGATCCATCAACTATGACGACGTTGCCAGAAAAGTGGCAGGATACCAAGCACTGCCACCAGCTGGACCGTTGCGCATAACGGCGTGGGAGGATGGTGGTATGACTCGCTTCGCTTTCGATCGAAGACGGTTCTTCTTTTTGCTTCGGTACATGATTTGCTTTGCAGATGGCTCCCTTTACGTTCTGAATGGTCAACATGGCACAGAAACATGCAGAAAGATTCAGCAACAGCGTCTCGAAGAAGGCAAAGAATTGGAGGATTGGCAGGAGTTTTGCTACGTTGACATTCTGAAGTACGAAACGCCTTGGAGGATCCGTGCCAAGGTTGCAGGATTGCAACAAGCTGGCAGCCAGTCTGTGACGTGGATTCCGCTGTCCGAGGCGCTGGACAACATGTTGTTGTACATTGAGGATCAGAAGCGGGAAAAAGAGCCACAAGATTTCGAGAGGTTCAAGATTGCTGTTGTCCAAGCTGCCGTCAACTCTGCGTTTCTTGCACCCGAGGCTTTGGAGGAAGCAGGACATACAGTATGTATTCGTGTATCGCACGGTTACAGTGCGCGAGGCCTCGCGCACTCCATGACACTGTCTCCCCCCACAGGACTCGACATTCAAGAATTGGAGGGACATCTTCTCCCTGGCGTATTACTGCGGCCGTGAGGCGGTTACTGGTATGAGGAACCTCGAGAGTAAGAGCAAGAAAGAGGACGTTACAAGGAATGCCTTCAAGAGGCTGGAGGGGCTGCATCTACCGAGCCTATTGCAGAAAGTCTGTGCGCACATGAACCTGAAGGACTCGACCTTGAAGACCACCCAGAACTACATTGACGCGCAGATTACGGAACAATGGGTTATTTTCCATCTTGACCATCCGGACAATACGCAGCATGTCAACCAGACCGCAGGTATGCGTCAGTGTCGCAGCTGCAGTGCGCGAGGGCTCGCGCACTTCACCACGTTTGTCACATCCGTACAGCTGCCGATGCGAAGATCCGAGCAGAAGTCGCAGCACTGGGCACGCCGCAATTGAAAATTGGGCTTGGAAATTGGGGTTATTGGGTGGACGCAAAAAGTACGAAGTTTCGGTCGCCCTGGCCAAAATGGAAGACGTTGCTCACTGCACCTCTGTGGCGCACTGGGGACAAGGGCGCACCTCCATTACCACAGACGTTGGCCGTGCGGAAACAACTGCAAAGGAAGGTTGAGGCACCATCATCGGCACCTTCACAGACACAGCTCAGTAATGGCGATGTGATCAATGTCTCCAAGTCGGACGAGCAAGGGATCAAATACGCTTTGACAGCCTGCCGTATTGAGAATATTGAAGAGACACCGCCAGGCCGTTTCCGGGATCTGCAGTACCCGTTGTGGATCATCAACGCTGACCTTTTCATTGAATACGACTCTCCAGGATTTGTTCCGAAGTGGCTGTTCGATGTGATGATGCTGGGGAAAGACGTCATTTTCTATGGCGAGGCTGATGTTGTGCACCGTATTGGCCGCGAAATGCAGAGGCTCTGGCGTATGGAGAAGGACAAGGATCCAACCACAGTGCCATTCTACCATGTTCGGTTGCCGGTGTACTCTTGGTTATCGGGTCCCGTGACCAGCAGTACGTATCAGTTCGACGAGCACTGTATGTGGATCGGAACAACGAGTCGCTGGGATAAGCAGGTATATCTGCTTCTTTCGATTGTTACGATGCCGTTGTGTGCGCGAGGCCTCGCGCACTGCTGCCTCCGTTATTCGTCTATATTCATCACATTTACAGTTGCCGAACTATGTGTCGTATTCCGCTGGACATTTCGAAGAGATGCAAGAGAAGAACCTCGGCGGTTTCATGCCTCTGATTCACGTGCTGTGGTACCTGGACAGATACGTTTTGTGCAGTGGGCTTCCTGATGCAGTGGTTGTTGTGGACGACACGCCTGCCATGGCCGCAAAGATTGCGATGTCTGACCTCAAAACTAAAGTGGCGTTTCTGGCTGTGTCAACGATCAAGCAAAAGGACCTAGGGAATGCCGTTGGAGGTGCTCTGCAGCATGCAATCGTGATGCGGTACATGCTGGAGGCCGATCAGACGGAGCAGGGAGCAACAGCTGCAACTTGGGATACTCAAGAAGAGTGGCTCCAGCGTGGCATTCCACTGTGGGTTTTGGACAGCAAACGAGGGCATGAAGGGCACCAGCAGGTGCATGCTGCAGAAGCCGTCCAGCAAGATGTCGTGACTGAGGCCCCCGCTGAAGACACTGAGCCTGGTGCGCCTGCACCTACCTTGCCAATGCAAGCCAAGATGAAGAAGACTGCCAAAGTTGTA